>JAXGGA010010281.1:0-47637 GCA_038373865.1 Uloborus plumipes
GCACTATAAACATTGTCAATGTTGGAGTTCAACCCCCCACCCTTTAGCAAAAATTAACTCTTTAAAAATGTTGACTTTCTTACACTTTTTAGGTTTTACGTAGTACTTTCGAAAAAAGTTACCATTTGATCCATAAACTGTGGCCCAGATACATATTCAATCAGAAAATAACTTCATTTTATTGCCTTTACGTACAGTCCAGCGCTACGTTATGCAAACTTATGAAACATTAAAGTCACGCACCTCAACGGTACGTTTGGAAGATCTGCGTATTATTTGCTCAGGCGCTTAACAGCTGTTTCAGCGGTGTTATTCAAACTGCTCTGTGAAAATAGAGCGATATAAAAATATTCCAGAGAAGCATTTTCAAGACCCTTACGCAAAGAACAGCCTTGTGGTTTATAATTAGCCTACTTTGCTAAAGCAGAGTTCTATTAGTGGTGAATATTCCAATGTCTTGAAGATATTGTCATAACGTTTATCATTGAGACAAAATTACAAGAATTATTTTATAAAATTTTGAAATAAATGTTGTAGTGGCAATCGATAATGTGAGGAAAAAGCTCTTTCCTTTTCCCGGAATAACAAGACAGTTAATTATTTCATTTTACACAAAAAGATAATAATGAGCAATAATAACAATAATAAATGCGATGCCGCAACTAAACGGCTCCACAGAATGTAAATTTTTCTGTTACTTGTTTCTGGTCGTTAAGATTTTATACTTAAAAATTAATAATGAAATTGAAACAAAAAATATCTATTTGTGTAGTTTTAAAAAAAAATAGTGTCCAGTAATACACCTAAAATAATATTCGAATATTATTTTCAAATTTTCTGAAAGTCTTGAAATTTTGTACTCTTTAATGCCCAGATGCCAACGAAAAATTTTCCCTTAGGTCAGGGATCGTCAACCTTTTTGGAGTTAAAAGCTTTTTTTAATAGGTGTCTATTATTAAAGAGACAGAAATTAATAAAGACAGGAGTGATGATTATTACTATTAGAACAAAAGACAATGATTATCGACTGCAAAGCATGTATCCATTGTGAAAAATAGAAAATTAATAAAAATAAACACATTTCTTCCTCATGAAAACAGTATATATAATGTCCGGGACATCAACATCGTCCATTGGGAAAGGGAGCTGTATACGCTGTGGTTGGTATACGGGGTGGATTGGTATCAATAGATACTTGCCATTTGTAGTAGTGATAATATCATGTCGCAGTGAGCATCATTGTGTATTATGGAAGAGTATATTCTTAGTGGTGTGGTTTTTATTATTGAGCGATTCCATACCAAATCACCGAATGGGGGTCGCACGACCGACTCGGATTTTTTTTTAATTTGGTGCACAGATTGATGGTATAGAGGTATGAAAAAGCCCAAAAGGAAAGTTACCTGCTCCACTTATTTTCTGAGATACATGCCCTCAAAGTTTGTCCGCCACGTCAAAATACTAAAAAAGTGATGTTATTTAATCATTTTTTATAAAAAATCGTACTCATGCAAAATAAAAGTGTTAGATATCTATGGAAACTAGTTACTCCAGGCATTTTGAAAAAAAATACTAGAACGTTCATAATGAAAATTGCCAAGGTACAGGGCTCTTTGAAGTTGTCGCCACAAAAACTTGATTTTGCAGATTTTGCTAAAATTCAGGCATTTATTACAAAAAAAGGCAAACAAAACCAAAGGTTTTCTCACTTTCTGGTAGTGTACAGGTCCTCCCTGTAAATTGCTATGCAATAAATTTTTTGGGTTTCTCACTCCTTCTTGGAAATATTTTAGCTTAAAAATAAGCCATAAGGCAAAAAATGCGTTTTTGGCCATCTTGGCAGCCGTTTTTCTCATAAAGGGGGAGCAGTAGAAACTTTAATTTTTTTTTAAACAAGCCACTGATATGTTAGCTATTCACAGGAAAAGAGTTTACTTTTGGTTATTTCTCCCATTAAGAGATATCCTGCTGACAGTATATGCATGTTTTTCGCGACGACCATATGCTTTTGCTCCCCCTCTCATGGACTTAAAATTAATTAAACCAAAAAATAATTATATATTTATTATTAGCTGTATTATCTACTCAATATGTCATGAAATTTAATTTATTAAATCATTGAACAATAAATTAGATAATTGATGAAAACAAGAAAAAGTATTTCTCTGATGCCTGAGCATTATGCATTCATAATTATAAAGCACTAAATACTTTCTTGAGAAATTAATTAACATAAATGAGCTCTAAATATTTATATTATAAGCAATACCCAATCTTGTGATTGGGATACTCCTGTTTATAATTGAAGAATTTCTTGAATATCACGTGAATATCAGGAAAATAAATGAGGTCTTTTCGTTTGATGTAGGATACTTTATGACAAATTTCATTTGATGGGCTACTAACTGAGCATGGTGATAAAGAGCTATTAATTTCAGCATCGAATTCCATTTTACCTTATTAACAGTTAAATATTTATAAAATAATTAAATAAATAATTTAATATAAAGCCATGCTTGAAGAATTAAAATTAGTGCAACTAATTTATTCCCATACTGATCTTTACAAAACTGACACGTGTTGAGCACTGATAAGAACTGACAAGAATAAGTTTACTCACTAAAATACTAGTTCACAGATACTATAAAGCGTACATTCTATTTTCTACAAAATAATACTGCAACAAAGAACAAGGGTATAAAGGGGTAGGTACTAAAGAATTTCTTGAAAAATCAATTAAAATAAAGGAGCTTCGAATATTTATCTCATAGGCAATACCCAATCTTGTGATTGGATGTTCCTGATTGATGGCTATAAACAGGAGGATACCCTTGTTCTTTGTTGCAGTATTATTTTGTGGAAAATAGAATGTATGCTTTATAGTATCTGTGAACTAATATTTTAGTGAGTAAACTTTTTCTTGTCAGTTCTTATCAGTGCTCAAAGCATGTCAATTTTGTAAAGATCAGTATGGGAATAAATTAGTTGCACTAATTTTAATTCTTCAAGCATGGCTTTATATTAAATTATTTATTTAATTATTTTGTAAATATTTAACTGTTAATAAGGTAAAATGGAATTCGATGCTGAAATTAATAGCTCTTTATCACCATGCTCAGTTAGTAGCCCATCAAATGAAATTTGTCATAAAATATCCTACATCAAACGAAAAGACCTCATTTATTTTCCTGATATTCATGTGATATTCAAGAAATTCTTCAATTAAAAACAGGAGTATCCCAATCACAAGATTGGGTATTGCTTATAATATAACTATTTAGAGCTCATTTATGTTAATTAATTTCTCAAGAAAGTATTTAGTGCTTTATAATTATGAATGCATAATGCTCAGGCATCAGAGAAATACTTTTTCTTTTTTTCATCAATTATCTAATTTATTGTTCAATGATTTAATAAATTAAATTTCATGACATATTGGGTAGATAATACAGCTAATAATAAATATATCATTATTTTTTGGTTTAATTAATTTTAAGTCCATGAGAGGGGGAACAAAAGCATATGGTCGTCGCGAAAAACATGCATATACTGTCAGCAGGATATCTCTTAATGGGAGAAATAACCAAAAGTAAACTCTTTTCCTGTGAATAGCTAACATATCAGTGGCTTGTTTTAAAAAAAAATTAAAGTTTCTACTGCTCCCCCTTTATGAGAAAAATGGTTGCCAAGATGGCCAAAAACGCATTTTTTGCCTTACGGCTTATCTTTAAGCTAAAATATTTCCAAGAAGGAGTGAGAAACCCAAAAAATTTATTGCGTAGCAATTTACAGGGAGGACCTGTACACTACCAGAAAGTGAGAAAACCTTTGGTTTTGTTTGCCTTTTTTTGTAATAAATGCCTGAATTTTAGCAAAATCTGCAAAATCAAGTTTTTGTGGTGACAACTTCAAAGAGCCCTGTACCTTGGCAATTTTCATTATGAACGTTCTAGTATTTTTTTTCAGAATGCCTGGAGTAACTAGTTTCCATAGATATCTAACACTTTTATTTTGCATGAGTACGATTTTTTATAAAAAATGATTAAATAACATCACTTTTTTAGTATTTTGACGTGGCGGACAAACTTTGAGGGCATGTATCTCAGAAAATAAGTGGCGCAGGTAACTTTCCTTTTGGGCTTTTTCATACCTCTATACCATCAATCTGTGTACCAAATTAAAAAAAAATCCGAGTCGGTCGTGCGACCAACTTTTTTTTTTTTCGGTGATTTGGTATGGAATCGCTCTATTATTATTATTATTATTATTACTACTGAGCAAGAATTTTTGTTCGGTCAACATTTGGTCGACATGATCATGTGCCATTAAAAAAAAAAATGGGTAAAAAAAAATATTTTGACAAGTTATGCATGTTAAAAATCGATCTGCCGAGTTGATATCATTATCACAAGCAATATGTTACTGAGCTGCTAGATTTCACTTTTGTATGCTAACATCTTTTTTAAGAAAAAGGTACCTCATATTTTTTCTGAGAGCGAAGCCATATTTCTGTTTTAGCTTTGCCAAATTTTATTAATTTTATTCCTTTCTGATATCATAATTTTTGTGCTGAAAAACCAAGTAATAACTCTCTCAGCTTTCTAGTTCAATATGCTTTTAAAATTATTAGACAGCCCTTTAATGTTGAACAAAACAAAAAAAAAGTCTTTGTTGCTTTTTCTACGTATATCTTGTATTTAAAAGAATAATGCAAAAAGAAATCTAAAGCTGTGGAGCAAACTGCGAAAATTTTCCGAAAAATGCAGTTTTAAACCTTTATTCATAGCAAAACATCCGCTGCTTCATAGAAAATGTTCTGAGTAAATTGCATAAACTTACGCAAGTCTTATGTGACGAAATAGCTTTCTATTTTGAAGTGGAGCTATAAAAAAAATAAATAAATAAAACATCACGATATATTTTCTGGCAAAAATTCCATTTCAGGACAGAATAAATCCCCTTGATATACATATTCTTCTTTGAAGAATATTTAGAAATCCATATAGAAAGAAATAGAAAATGCAGCTACATACAGAAATATTTATGAAGAAAAGCCTGAAATATAGCGGAATAAAAAATGATACGCCACTTTAAGAATTTTGTAACAGGGGCAGTTTATGGCATATGTAATGTAAATAGGATTTAAAAAGATTTCTAAGTCTCTTATTATCCTCATATCGGTAAAAAAACATTTTGCATAAGAAAACATGTTAGATGTTATCTTCGGCAATGCTTTCTGAAAACTGAATGTGTATGGAAATTTTTTGATCTTGTTACGGATGGAATTTATTTGCACGACCTTAATATTTTCAAATATAACCGAAAATCAATACCATCTACTTTTCTCTGAAAGGAAAACAGCACTATCAATCTTAAAACAAATTTTGAATTCAAACACGTGTTGCAGAATCTATTCGGTACACTATCGGAAAACTTTCATAAAATCCGAGCTGGATCGAATCAAATTTTAATTCAAAACACAATCAGGCGAACCGGCTTTGTTTTTTTGAATCAAAGTGTTCCAAATGTGTTTCTCAATGTGTATTGGGGCTGATCCCCTTGTCTAGTGGTCAGAGAGGACTGACTGCGAATGGGGAAGCTCCAGGGCTGGAACCCAGGCTCGGGCAGGGATATTTCTGTTCCTCAGAACCAGACTAACTTTAGTCCATTTTCGGAAATTTTCAGCAGAGGGAAAAAAACATTGTCGGATGCATGCAAAAGATGGGACTCGCGCTCTTTTAACACTATTAAATAATTGTGAAGGAATTTCTTTTCTAGAATAGCGTTTTCATGGGTAGATGCGGAATGAGGTTCTACATACAATGCATCAAAAAAGTGAAAATCGCCATTTTTGAACACGTTCTTCTGGTTCTGAGGTAGTTTTTTTCTATTTCCAGCTTTTGTTCTTTGTGTGGATGTGTTGTTATGCAGTGAAGGGCTGGCTACTCTATTAACGGGTCCTTATGGCATGTGTGTACTGGTGGAAGTCGGACTATACAACAAATTACGGAAACAGTTGGAAAAGTGAAGCAGCGCACCCCAAACTGCCAGCCTGTCTGGCTCAAGACAATTACAACAATGTGTGCTGGGAATTTTAGTTGAAGATAGAAAGTGTGCAATGCGAACTAGGTTCAATAAAACTGAGACAGTTTTATTAAAATTTATAGTTATTGACTTAACTCTATGTATAGTGATATTTCTTTGAAATACAACTAAATAAATTAATTTCTGGGTAATTTTTTGTTAAAAACTTGACTGTTGAAAATTTAAAATTTGTTCAAATTTTAGAGGTGAGCTAGTCAAATGTTTAATATAGTTAAAACAAATCCTTAGACATTCAATTTTTACCCCCCCTCCCGTCTTTCTAGGCATAAGGTTCAACATTTACACTTCTATGAGGCCAATTACTAAATAAATAAATAAGCAGTCCAAAGAGATTGTCATATTAAGACACTCTTTGGACTGAAAGAGCAGAAAGCTCCATTACGTTTAGTTAGTTACGTTATTTTTCAGTTTATTAAAAAGCAATCTTTGCGAGGGATTACACTGGCCCTTACGTCTTTCTAATGTTAAACGTTATTAAGAGGAGATATGGATGGAGGATAGATGAATGGAGAGACAAACTGATATACATGTGATTTTCTACATCTCATAGCCTTAATTTCAAAGCTTTATTTAAAATATTTATTAACCAGCTCTGTTGGTTTTCTTTAACGTCTCTGTGTTTAGGTATAGACTTCAGATTTTTTTTTTCTTCTTTTTGAGCTTCTTCGTTTTTTTTGGCTATTGGGTGCAACCGAAATGGTACGCAAAAAACTAGACCCTGTTCAATCTTAATGCAAAACTTCAACGGTCTACATCTAAATAGATTTGAGTTATACAGGTTACACACGAACACATATGGTGACAAAACTCGTCTAATGGAGTCAGAGAGAATAAAATATATAGTTCAGTTTGCCACTCATGAAATTCGATTTACAGAAGGATATTTCCGTTGAAATTGGTGCGAAACTTTTCAAAACATAACAACGGTTCTTTTACTTCATTAAAAACTTACAGGATATTGCTCATCTTAGAGTTAGCATGACAATATTTTTAAATTACAATATTACAATCTTAAAAATGTTAATAATAGATAAGCCGAAGCCCAGATCATGTCTAAAATGGGAAATATTGAAAAATAAAAAGATGCATAGCACAACGAATTATACCAATACCGTAAAGGACATACTTTATTACTATTTATTGATCGGCTGTTAAAAAAAACCACAGATTTACGACAAAACTTTGATTCTGTATCTACATTTGTAAGTAATACATTGTTATCCATTTTTCTATAATCCTCAAAAATAAACAGCTTGGACAACCTTGACATTATATGGATGACATCGGATTAAATGTTTTCTCAAAGCACTATAAATTTGGCTTGATGGTTTCTTGGGATTATTTTGCACACCAGGGCGCAACTTTCCGGAACACGTCCCAGATTAAATTTCGCACTGAGATGTCAGGTAATCCTTTTTTATCACCAGAACGGCGGCTGCTTTTTGGTAGTTGATATTCATTAGGACTATTTATCTTTAAGGTTGATAAATTGATATAGTTAATGTAAAAAGATCAGTTTATCCTATATTTACTACATTAAGGAAGTGTAATACTTATCTTGTTTGTTTAAGTGCCAAGCAAATTCATACCATTTGAAGAATTTGAACGAGAATGACTTTACTGATAGACCTGTAGAGACGAACCCTTGGCATTTTTTCACTCAAAAAAGTTCGATTTTTTTTCTTCATTCTCAGTTTTTTCTTATTTCAAGAATTATTCCATTATTATTAATTAAAAAGAAGTTTATGCAAAACAATTCTCTTGCGATAGTATTTCAAAATCAGGGTTTCGTGCAGTTTTTCAGTTGTAGGTTGTAGGGCATAACTAAATCCACTTAAAACATTTCATCTTCCTACGGATTTTTCATAAATAAATAAAGTCTTTTTCTTTGTGTTTAGAAAAGCTACTAAAGCAGAAATGAAGTAATTGGTGTTAAATATTTCCTTCTGAAACAATGCTAAAATAAAATAATGGCCGTTTTTATTATTTTTTTTCAAGCGGAACTCTGTAGAAATAGGTGAAAATTCGTTAGGTAATACAGATCATAGAAAGAATTAATTTGAAAGGTTATTGTTTGTAAAGTCTTGTTCAAGTACTATTAGTGCTGTTATTTAATAGTTTCTGACTTTTGCAGTTTAAATTCTAACCATATCTTTTAAAATTACATTTTTTTTTTTTCAATTGCAAAACTTGTCCAAAGCATTCGAGCGGCATCTAAGCAGCTGCCATCATTTTTTTTTTGAATTTGTTGCATTTTTTTATTTAATTGCGTCAGAAAGTAACACTGTCGAACATGGTCAGGAATATTTAAATTTAGTCATGTATGTAGTTTTTCCTTTTATTACAAGAATTATGTATTTTTCGGTCTGACTTGCTACATCTTTCTCACATTTCTAAGCATTTAACCGGATTTCAAATAAAAAGGCTCAAACCAAATCTCTAAAACACGACGTTAGGCTGGTACGGCAAAGAAAATTTAGAATTATTGTCCGTGCACTTCTTTTTCAACGAGAATCTACAGTACTTTTGTGGAATTGTATAGTCGCACGATTTCTATCTACATTGTTATGGTACGTAAAGACACCTTTGTCTCTGTTAGAATCAAAAATTTAAATGAAAGGAATTCAAGGACAAAACCACGAATCGGTTGTTAGCGTAAAATTCCAGTGAAAAACTCGAAGTCTTGGCGATAAGTCATTTCTAAATGGCGATGCGTCAACAGTAAAGTACCGTAACGCGTGAGAACCGCAACAGCAGCCAACTAGATCTGCTCATAAAATAAAAACTTTATGATTTTGAACTACGCACGAATACAAAAATAGTCACGTTTGGTGATAAATAAGAAGCATACAGGCACTTTGTGCCCGTTGGCGAAAATTTTACTGAAGTATGTTTTTTTTTTTTAAATTTATTCGAAGGAAAATACAATGTTTTTTAAAGAGATTACAGTTCCAGTTTCAGTTTTAGAAATAGTTAAGATTGATGTTCTCTAGCTACGAAATTCAAAGTGATTGTTGAGAAATCAATTTCTTTCGTCGAGTCACGGAGAAAACGACAGCTGAGAAGAATAAGAAAGATGTGAATTTTTATTGTTCGAAAACATTTGATTTAGGAGAATTTGCGTTGTAAACAGCCCAGACTTTGTGTATTCTGTAGTTTCTATAAACATCAATATCTCTTATCAGCACTTAACTAACTTTTTTGCACTAATATCTGTTTTGAAACGTAATTTCTTTCAAATCTTTATTTAGTGCCAAAATTGGAAAACCAGTTCAGCAGTGAAATTAAAACTTCGCTACAATTTCGGAAGAAAAATGATGAAGTGGGAATGAATTTCAAAAATTTATTTTGACAACTAGTATTTACTCCGCAAGGAACATTTTTTACAACGTAAAATTGCTACGTAAATTGCACATTTTACATTCGATTCTTGTATTTTTAGTGTTATGTACTTATGTGTTTGATTTGAATATGTGTGTGTGTGTGACACCTAAGTGAACAAACAATTTTATTTCAACTGAAATTTTAAAAAAGTGTAAATTAACTTCTATGATATTTAAGTACAATCAGCATGCTTAGGTGTGTGATATGGTTTAAATTCTGAATATTTTAACTTATTTTAATGGTTTTATTTGTACAATGACCTTTTCTTTGCTTGGGAGAACATTTGGAATAAAACAGAGAATAACTAAACATACACCGTGACAGTAATCTCTTTAAAGTATCCTAGACAAACTCATTTTATTTATGACAAGCTGCGAGGCTCGGCGTTGCACGGGCTTCAAGTAGTGAGAAAAGTTTCAACAAACTACTCGACGCCAAGGCGGCTCGCCTTTAAAAAAGGTAGGAAAGTTTTAGCGAGGATAGTTTCAACAAACTACTCCCAGCTAAAGCGGCTCGCTAAAAAGCTTTCCTGCATCAAAAGGTCAATCGATTGTATTTGCACATGATTCCTCAGAAATAAAAACGATGTCAAGTAGCTCATACTTAACACTCTCCCTAAATGACAAATAAAATTCCCTACCAAAAACAATTCTTTCCAAACTACTTTCTTCCTGTAAAATTAATTGCAAAATTCTAAACGAAAAAGTTGCTTTAATATTTGGATCGCAGCCAAAATGAGTCCCAGGTAAAAACATCAATTAGAATTTTATTTGAAACATTTTCAAAATGTCAACAGAGAAAAATAAAAGTCTTACGAAAAACAATTGTTAGAACTTCATTGTAACACGTTTTCGAAATGGCAACCGAAAAAAATAAAAGTCTTTGAATTTTAAATAGTTCAACAATTTAATTAACGTTTTAATTCAAAATGGCAACGGTAATGGAATTTTAAACAGTTCAATAATTTAATTAACGTTTTAATTTAAAATGGCAACGGAAAGAAATAAATGTCTAGGAATTTTGAAACGTGCAAGAAATTTATTAAAGTTTTAGTTCAAAATGGCAACGGAAAGAAATAAGTATCTTGGAATTTTAAAAAGTGCAAAACATTAATTAATATCTCAGCTAATTAATGTCGTAGAATTACGCGGTTGGTCTTATTGTCTTCCTTAGAAAATTTCGAGTCGAATGGTGTTTGATTCTCTACGCTCAGCGATTTTTGACGAGTTTAAGCTTCAGACGGACAGACGGACAGACAGACAGACGCGGACAGATTTTAATAATACAGGGTGGCGCAAAAAGATGGGAACTTTTGGATTTGATGTTGGCAGCACTGTGAGGGGCGGAGAAACGGGAGGAAGGTGGCAAGTTGTACAGTAGCATTGGAGATTTAGTGGCCATGGATCAGTGGAACGTACAAGAACGTGTAGTAGCCGTGCGCGCTTATTATAAAAATGGTGACAGTTTGGTTTAGGCTTTACGCGAGTTTAGGCGGCATTTCAACCTTCCTCCTCGCGCTCGCATTCCAACGAAACATGCAATTCGAACGTGGGTTGACAATTTTAAGCAAACTGGTTCAGTGGTAAAAAGAACGTCTTCTGGCCGACCACGAAGTGCTCGGACTCCACAAAATGTTGAAGCCGTGCAAAGTGCCATGACAAGAAGTCCACACCGTTCAGTTCGAAAAGTTGCTGCTGCAGTGACTGTAAGCCGTCGATCTGTCCAAAGAATACTCCATGAACTGAAGTTTCATCCGTATAAACTGCAATTGGTTCAAGAATTGAAACCGCAGCAATACCACTCGACACTTTGCACCAGGTAATGCAGAATTTTCAAAATCGACTTGCTGAATGCATCCGGCAAGACGGACATCATCTTCGCGATATCATCTTCAAAACTTGAATGTTTCTTAAATTTCCAATGTTGTAGTGTACATTAGGCATCCTGAAAAAAAAATTATTCCTTGTTTTTTTCTTTTTTCAAAAGTTCCCATCTTTTTGCGCCACCCTGTAGTAACTAGCTGTGTGGCCCGGCGTTGCACGGGCTTTAATGTAGTGAAGGCAGTGTGAGAAAACTACTCGCCGCCAGGGTGGCTCGCCTTTACGGTAGTGAGGAAAGCTTAAACAACCTACTCGCCGCCAAGGCGGCTCGCCTTTACAGTAGCGAGGCAAGTTTCGACGAACTACTCCCCGCCAAGGCGGCTCGCCTTTACAGTAGCGAGGCAAGTTTCGACAAACTACTCCCCGCTTAAGCGGCTCGCTAAAAAGCTTTCCTGCATCGAAAAGCTAATCGAATTATTTGCACATGCTTCCTCAGAAAAAAAGACGATGTCTAGTAGTGCATACTTAGCACTCTTCATAAATAAAAAATAAAATTCCTTACCAAAAACAATTATTTCCAAACCGCTTTCTTCCTGTAAAATTAATTGCAAAATTTTAAACGAAAAAGTTGTTTTAATATTTGGATCTTAGCCAAATAAAAGTCCCTGCTAAAAACAGCAGTTGCAATTTTATTTAAAAACATTTTCAAAACGGTACCAGAGAAAAAAAGATAATTAGAATAAAAACAATTGTTAGAACTTAGTTGTAACACGTATTCAAAATGACAACGGAAAGAAATAACACTTTTTAATTTTAAAAAGTTCAATAATTTAATTAACGTTTTAATTTAAAATGACAACGGTAAGAAATAAAAGTCTTGGAATTTTAAATAATTAACGTTTTAATTCAAAATGGCAACGGTAAGAAATAAAAGTCTTGGAATTTTAAATAGTTCAGCAATTTAATTAACGCTTTAATTTAAAATGGCTACGGAAAGAAATAAGTCTTGGAATTTTAAATAGTTCAATAATTTAACTAACGCTTTAATTCAAAATGGCAACGGTAAGAAAAAAAAGTTTTTTTTTGTCGTGTGCCAGCCAGGCTGGCAATTTGGGATGCGCTGCTTCGCTTTTCCAACTGTACCGTTATTTGGTGTGAAGTCCGACTTCCACAGTACACGCATGCCATAGGTACCCGTTTATAGGGTAGGCAACCTTTCACACAACAACACATTCACACAAGGAAAGGAAAAGGACAGGAGAGAGAAAGCACATCCATGCCCAACCCGGGACTCGAACCTGGGGCCACACCATCCATGGCAGACTACTCTGACCACTAGACAAGGTGGCCGGCAATAAAAGTCTTGGAATTTTAAATAGTTCAATAATTTAATTAACGCTTTAATTTAAAATGGCAACTGAAAGAAATAAATGTCTTGGAATTTTAAAAGTGCAAAGAATTTAATTAACGTTTTAATTAACATCTCAGCTAATTTACGTCGTAGAATTACGCGGTTGGTCTTATAGTCTTCCTTAGAAATTTTCGAATCGAATGAAACTATGTTTGATTCTCTACGCTCAGCGGTTTTTGAGGAGTTCAAGCTTCAGACAGACAGACAGACGTGGCCAGATTTTTAATAGTAAGTAGTAATATTAATATTTATAGTAAATCGTAATATTTTAATAGTAATTTACTATCTGAAAGTAAAGTTTTTTTGTTGTTGCAAGAATCAAAGTTAGTAGTTGTTGTTGTTACATGCCCCCGTTGGTCAGCAGAGCTAGACCAGGTCCATGAAGGATGGGGTAACGATACGGCTTCCGTTTTTAAGAGCACCATTTTAGATGGAAGACCGATTTTATGCTCATCACACATGCCATAAAGACCCGTTTATAGGGTAAGCATTCAATTATAACTCACTTTCACACACACAGAAAGGACAATGACATGAGAGAGAGAGAAAGTACGCCCATTCCCCAGCCGGGACTCGAACCCGGGGCCACCGCATCACGGTCAGACGTCGCTGACCACTAGACGAGGTGGCCGGCTCAAAGTTAGTTTTTAACAGCACTAACACAACAAACTTTCAATTGTTCTGTGTTGCAGAAAATGTCAAATTACCATGAAGTAAACATATTTTATCTGCTTCTTGAACTTAAAGCTTTCTTAAGCCTACAGTCAAATCAACAACATAAGACTAAAGTACTACATATTTATAAGCATGGCTCTCACGCATTAGGACCACCTGTGGTACGGAAACACCCAACTAATGAAAGCATTAACAAACGATGTGGGTAGTGTGAGCTGAAATAGTTTTAGTGCGAGGATAAAGAGGAAAGAACACTAAAAAACCTCACTAGAGACACTGAGAAAATTTATAGCTCAAAAGAGCTTATTGTTTAAGTAAAAATAATTGCTAAAAAGGTACAATAAATTAAAAGTTCTTTCTCCAGCTGAAAAGAATTGTTTAGTTTCGTTGTCTGATTACAAATTACGTAAGTAAACGAAGTATTTCCTCCGGACCTGAGGTTGAGAAAATTGGAGCAGGAGTTAGTTTTGTTAGTTATTCTTTTATCAGGTGAAACTAAAATAAATATTTATTATTTTTGTGGCATTTGTGTAAGGATAATGTTAATTTTTATCATCTAATAATAGAAATTTTCAAAAGTGAATTGGGAATACTCTTGACTATAAAAGTTGCAAGTATTTGATTGGATATATTCTTTAATATTGACCGATTTATGTATTTCAAACAAATAGTTATATTTTATCAGATGTGCATGAGAAAGATATTGACGAAATATGTGAAGAAAAAAGCAAAAGAAAAGTGATTGAGTTATTAAGCAATAACATCTCATTTAGGAGAAAATTTGTTCTAGACGATCCTTGTTCTTGTGAACTACCATTTTTTTACGATCGTCAGCAACTCTTATGGAATTTTAATTAGTCGTTTTGGCCACAGTACTTTGGTTTTCGCGGGTGCGCTATGGAAAGCACACCGAACAGTAAGGTTAAAAATTGTATCTGAATTAAATGGGGAAGTAAAAAAAAAAAATAAAATAAGTGCTGTATTCTCAAAAAGAGTTTTGCATCAAAAATGTCTCAAAATAAGTACTTCAGATTAAGAAAAGAGCTAAATATATAATCAGTGTTTGTAGAACTAATTACCTCGAGTTTTTTCTATCAGATTTCGAATTCAAGAGCCCCATTGAAAATCGATAACTTTAACAAGTTAGCACTTTATCTTGTTAGCAACAAAAACAATTTTTAACTAAACGCTATTTCTCCTTTTTTTTCCTTAATTAAAAATAGAGTACGAGCTGGAAAATTAAGGTTGGCCTTGGTATTTTTATTGTTAGAAGCATATAAAACAATTGTTTAGTCGTCATTCTGATACTTCGAGGAATTTTTATTTTGCACATTTTTTAATAATTTGAAAATGATCAAGAAATAAAACCGAAATGCGACATTCTTTTTAATATCATGTTAACGACTCGATGTAAATATGCAACTAAAACTAAATTGGGAGAACGAACTGAATACATTTTAAAAGATACTTCCAGCTGCACTCAAGCATGTTTGTGATTCAAAATATATTTGTTTCTCTGTTTTTATGAAAATTATTTGCGTTCGCACACTACAGGTGAACAAACTATTAATTTCGTATTTGACTGAAAATATGTATAGTTTTTATTTTAATTTTTAAAAAAAAGGACAAAACTGGGTTTTTGCCTTCAAAAATGCAAGCATTACAAAATCTATTTTTGTACTTTTACTCTTGCGCAGTTTTCATGTTTAATTTGTTAATGACCGAAAACAAATCATTAATTTTGTTTTAGCTCCAGGTAAATGAATTACAAATAGGTTCTATTGCTTTCAAATTATAGGCGTTGTAATAGGATGAAAGGTGTTATGGAAAGTTTGTGTTTTCATTTATCTTAAAGATACTTTCCACAGTGACTAATAGTTTTTTTCTTGGCTAGAACGATTATATGTAATAAAACGGTGCCGAGACTTGCGACAATTAAACAGTATTTTCTTTAATTGAACAATTACAAAGTAAGCTAAATTGTTCTTGTGTGGCGAAAAAATTCAAATTACCACCAGATAAACATCATCTAATTACTCGTCGTACCTCAAACATTAGAAGTATGTTTTTCTTATGTTAATCCGACAGAAGTGGACAGAAGTATTACATATTTATGAGTTTGGCCCTCACACATTTGGACTATCTGTGACATGGAAACACCCAACTAATGAAAGGATTAGCAGTGGTGCTGGTAGTGTAAACTTCAGTAAGTAGTTTTATTTTTTGAAAAGCTAAAGTATTGAAAAATAAAACCTAAAACGTTGGGCAATAAACACAAAAAGAAATATTGTTCAAGATAACGCATCGTTTTGTTAAGTATTACATTCGAACCTTGTGAAAACGAACTCAAAGAACCTTTAAAGTTATTTCTACCATCTTGTGCGAAAAACAATAAACAAACAATGAAATGGGAACGAGAAGCATAAATGTAATTTGCCAGAGCAGTATTTTATTTTAAGCGAGTTTGAGTTAGTGAGGGTCGTAGAATAGTTACAAAATATCTATACTTATAAACAGTTTTTCTTACGATCAAAATAGTACTGAAAAAGTGATGTTAAAGTCACTTATTGATGTATTCATTCAGTCAACATTTTCACTCCTGACAAAAGAAAATCTCCCAGAATTGCCTACTGAAAATGCGTATAACACAGGAAAGGCATGTATAAAAAATTTTTTTTTGATATTTACTCGTATCTTGTACTCGTATCTTATCAAGTCTTGATTCACGCTTCGGTTTGAATTTTTTTATTCTGCCGTTATCGTTATTGGTTCCTATGAATGTAATGAAACTTCAGAATTAAAACAATATTTAAAAGCGTCTGAATGATTTTGAAGACTTCCATACTATTATTTTGCATTGGCTAACCATTAATACACAGAGCATATAGTCAAAATGGTCTACGAAAATGAGTAGCTATCTCTCACTAACCAAGACAGGACAAAAACATCTTACATAAAAATGTTATTAGCTAAATCGCTAAGTAAATATGTAAAGTTATCTTAACCAATATTGTCATTTTTATAATGAAATAATTCAAATATGAAGAGCTAAGCTCGGACTTGAACGATTTTTTTTATTGCAAACTCAGTCAAACGTAAAAATTTTATTTATTTATTTTTTCTTTTCTGCAAGAAGTAAGAAAATAGTTTTTCATCTGTGAAGTATCGAAATAAGGTCTACTTTAAGCAGAAAATGATTCAACAGCTAAATTAAATGCAGTAAGCAACTAACAGTGTCAGTTGTTTTTCTCATAACAACAAATTTGTCGTTTAATTGGTTTTGAAATAAATGTGTTCATTGCTGAAATGACACTTTATAATGTTGATTTAGAAATAAAAAGTGATTTAAATGAAATTTAAAAGCACTTTAAAGTTACTCTTCTGTAGAATTGCAAATTTTAATAAAATTTAACGCAGTGAAATATTCGTTTAAGTTCCGCCAACGTGATACGGGTACGGTTTATTTTTCTCTGGGATACCCGCGAATGCGTACAGATACGCATGTCTGGCACATCACTATAAATAAGGATTTGCCCGTCATTCACGAAGTATTACAGCAACTTCTCCTAGCATGAAAAATGCTTGTATGCAGTTCGTGTATGAGAAACCGTCCACTCAAATCATTAATTAAAACGCAGTGTAGGTTTAGCTACTGCTTCCTATCTTACATGAATGCTACGGAAACTAAACCATTTGTATATTACAGCGTATTTCCTCTTGGTCATGTAAATTTCAAGTGCACGTCGCTTTTCTGGTGTAGCAATTTTAGTGGCGAGTAGTAAATACATAAAAAACACACACACACATTATATATATATATATATATATATATATATATATATATATATATATATATATATATATATATATATATATATATATATATATATATATATATATATATATATATATATATACAATGTGTCCAAATTAAACGCATATTCGATTTGGAAAAAAGTTAAACTGCTATGAGGGGGATATTGACAAAATTTGGCAGCTGAATTCTTAAATTTACTGGCATTTTTTATTTATTTATTTATTTATTTATTTTTTTTTTTTGGTCGCGTCTGACGCTCCTGCGCTTTTTACGAGGGAACAAAGGGAAAAATAGCGTTCCCAAAAGAGAAGATAAAATTTGCTTTCTGGTATGCGGAGCAGAACACAAATCGGGAATAACATTGCAACGAATGTTTCGAACAGGTGTTAAAAGGTGTTCTTCTGAAGGTAAGGGCATTTCGAAACATTTTTTGCCCCTTTAATATGAATTTGTGTTGTGCATTGCATACCAGGTAATAGCTTGTGTCTTCTCCAATTTGAACTCAATTTCTCCCTTTGTCCCCTCATGAAAAGTACAGGCGCATCAGCCGAGACAAAAAAAAAAAAATTCCGGTAAACTTTAAATATTCTGCTGCCAAATTTTATCAATATCACCCTCGTAGAGTGTAAACCTTTTTTTAATCGACTGTTTAAATTGAGTACGTATGATTCGGACGCCCTGTACATAATATCATATCAGCTTGCCGATTCCAGAACTAAGTCAAGACGAATCGCATTCTTCGAAAAAAAGAAAGTTCTTCTCTAATTGGCGCTACAATTACTGATCCCGATTTAGAAATAGGTAAACCTACGCAATCACCATGAAGCTTCAAGGTACACACACGCCCATTCATACATAATGATGTAAACTTTCCTATAATTGTAGCAATTAATGCGCATTTAAGAATTCTAAAATTTGAATGGATATTAATAGAACTGGAGGAAACTAATTTTGATTGGACGCGAATTAATTTTTATTGGATATTATTAACGTAACCGAAGAACTGCGCAGTTAGTGAGAGTTTACCTTTCTTCTCAAATTGCTAATTAGAATGCCAAGGATTTATTCCTGCTATGTGTTGTCAATGCTGTATATATTACCATTAATATCTTATTCATGAATAGCAATTTGTCCCAACAATGAGAGCAGGGATTAAAACTGAAAAAAAAAAAAGAGTATGTCTCCATTTGTTACATAAACGTATTTTTTTAGCTTATTTTACAACTCAGAAATACTTCTCTCATTGTTTGGCTCTTTAATAGTATTTGTTACAATCTTTTAGACGTAAAAGCCAAATCGTGCTGAGTTCAGCGTTTTTATTCTCTTGAAGAGACAAAGTATTGTACTCGCGATTTTTTCCCAGTCACATGTCAGCTAAAACTTCCCTTTTACTCACGTCTGAATGAAACTTGACATTTACTACAGCATTATCTCTACCGAAAACGAAGTGGTTAGGTACTTATGGATCATTTACGAGATCAGTCAAAAATATGCAGCTGTATTACGATCACGGAAAAATCATATCGTTTCACATACATTCAAAATTTTAACGAATAATAACATATTAATACGTATATCAAGTTCAACATTTGAATATTCTTATAGAAAATAAATAATGAAAAAACACTTTTTTTAAGTGTAAAGTTTTTAGACAAATTAAAAATCAAAGCAAAGTTTACGATGTGTTCATGGTAACTGATGCAATCAAAGAAAAGCAGTAGCATACATAAAAACCAGCAAAAAAAAAAGCATAACATAAACCAGAAAAAATATGATACCATATTCGTTTCATGCAATAACGCCAATAAAAGATATAAACGAAAACACGCAGTGAGTCATGACATTCAAATAAAAAGAGAGCAAACGTAAGTGCGAACGTATGGATACCAAACGAAAAAAAAAAAAACGTATCATGCGTAATAGTTTTCATGAAGATAACTAACTAAACTGAATTCTTGAACTTACTATAATGGATACAATCATTTTTAGATTATCTTTCGAATAGTTAACAAGTTGCTAACGCAGTTCTTTGTAGAATTATTAGAGCTAATTATAGACTCAACATTTGTGAACATAGATGTTTTCTTGAAAATATTTTTTTAATGCATCGATTTTCGGACATGAATTTAACTTAAATTTTACTAATTCAATTATTTTTGTTGAAAGTTTTTACGTAGTATCTTAAAAATTGCCACTCAGAAAACATAGAGATTCAAAGGTGTTCCTCCTTTCTTAATGATTCATAGATAAAATTTAAGATTTTCATAATGAAAATAATTATATAAGTATCTCAGGTTCTGAAAATATTTTTTTAGTTTCTCGACTTTGTAGAGAGAATAGTAAAATATTTAGGCAGGAATTCAAGTGAAACACCATTGCAATCGCTTCGAGGCGATAGCAAATTGCAATCGCTACTGGAAGTCTAATTACATTAGAATCGCATCTCATAGCGATAGCAACGTATCCAATTTTGGGAATTTGCGATTGCATTGGTAAGTTGCGATCGTCCTTGTTTCACTTGAATTTCTGCCTTAAACTGTAAAATAGTTTCATCACCAAAAATAGGGTCTACTTCTATTAGAGACCGTCAAGTGTGCTTTTTAAAGAAAATAGAAGTCTTAAAAAATCCCTTCACTATTAACGATTTCGATTTAAAGAATTTTCGCGACATAATTGATTTTGTTTCTCCGAAACAGTACACAGCAATATTGCACAAATGTTTCTAGGCTTTAATAAACGGAAACTTTGAAATCTTTGTTTGTTGAGGGAACAGAAGTGAAATGAAACGTTTTAAAGCTAAAACTGCTCCAGGGTGTTAGCTGGAACTGTATCGAAATAAACTGATTCAGCAGAACAAAAGGAGAATTTTGCGACTTCTTGGTAGAACGCAAAGTACTTTACTCTCACAAACAAGTTGCTAAAATTATTAGCTCTGAAGTATTTATTCTAATGTTTTAAAATTGCAAATCATGCCAATGTATTTATTTTATTTATAATTTATTTTCGGTGATACATTATTTAACTTTTTTAAATATTCTAGATGCGAAATGCTTTTTTAAAAGCAGTAATAGTTGCTAGTGGATATATTCCTTGTGAGGTTCATTGAAGTCTGTAACTACAGTCGTCAGAAGAAGACACATTTTACTACAGGAAGGAATGCGCCCTGACATAAGAAAACTGCATAATCTCTAGAGGCAAGTTATTAATGCACGAGATTAAAAAAGCAAGATTTGCAATTTGGAAATTAAGTAAAAACGTTAATGGCTTTTAAACATTTATGTCCGAGATTAAGACATCAATGAACAATTCATATACTAAATAATATTGCCTTTTTGAACATTGACTGTTATTCTATGCAGTAAAGGCTTCACATACCAGAGACATTTAACAAATCTTTTCAAGAGAATGGGGCTTAATTTTAAAGTCGCGATGATTTCAATTTATCTATTTTAAACTTTAACGGTAAAAACATAATAAATTATTCGAAAATCTCAAATTCTGTAATTTTTAAATTGAAAATTTTAATTTAAATCAAAATAGAATACTACCAAACACAAATATGTGACATAGAAACAGAGACTAACAATTTGGAAATCTATTTATGCTAAAGGCGTCTAAAATTAAAAAGGTACTTATGTTATTTCTAATTGTCTATTTTGATAGTAAGCTGGTCTTCAAGACCAGTATCTCAAGTTGTTAAATTCGTGCGTGAAATCATCATGAACTTAAATCGCAAGAAATTTCGTGATGTTGTACTGTTTTTTTAGTTCATTTATGGTATATCTTGTCTAACTTTTCCTTGAAATACATCCGTAATCTTGCCTTCAAGAGATAATATAAACTAAGACTACGTCACAAAAAATCTGGTTTAATATCATCTGTTCTTAGAAATGGGATAGTTCATCAGTTTCTTCATTACCTTGTAAATTACACAGCTGTAGTAAAATTCCGTCTTGCCAAGTGATTTAATTTGGCAATTGTCCTTTTTAATATGGATCTTGAGAACATTCATGTTATGCGCAGCTTATTTATTGTTTATTAAAACAGTAGGATGCTAGTTTCGAGTAATTGTCATGATCATTGAAGGTCAAAGAGGGTAAAAACTACCATTTGTACCATTCCAAGCGTTTTTTCTACTCTATCAGATCATTCTTTAGCGTAAAAAATAGATAGTTAAAAGAAAAATGTGTTATTTGACGCATGATTGCACTCTTTGACCAATCCATAATTGCATGGTTTGTTGATTTGTGGGCGCTTTATTGGTTTCTTTTCATAATCCCAAACATTCCCTGGAAAGAAATAATTAGATATTTGATGGTTAAATTTTGCAATTTTTCAACTTTTGAATTCTCTCTTGCGGCGAATGTTCGTAAAATTGTAAAAAAAAATCTTAAAAGGACAAATTGGCAAAAAAAAAAATAGACAAATTTCTAGTAATACTCCGTGTCCAAATAAGTTAATTTAATTATCTAAACCACTTTTCGATTTTTTTCGGTCAATCCTCAAACGGTGTGTGCTTTTTTATTTAAATTTATTTTTTAAATTTATATAATTAATTTAAAATATTTGTTTAACTTTATTTAGCGAAGTAGCAACAACATTTCAAAAGTAGTTTGTAGTTGATACATTTTAAAAAAGTAGTTGTAGCTGTAGTTAACTACAATTATAACTAAGTAGTTGTAGTTCGCTACAAAATAAATGTAGTTTTTCCAACCACTGGTTAAAACAGCCACAGATTACCAAAACGCAGTGCAGGAAGTATTGTATTCGCGAAAAGATGTTCTCTTAAATTTTATCTTTAATTTTCATTTTACTTCCCATCAAATAAATGTTGAATAATTTTTTTCGGTCTGTCTGCACGTGCATATGTACTTACGAACGTATGGAGAGCGAAAATTTCTATCTTGGCGTTTTACAGGTTTATTACCACGAGTTTCTGTCACTTTCTGCATGTGCGTACCAGGCCGTAATGGCCTGATCGATTAAGCGTCGGACTAGTAACTGGAAGGTATCAGGTTGGATGCCAGCCGTTTGAAGATCCTCCGTGTTCGTTATTGGTGACTAGGCACGTTAAATAAGTTCGTGGCCACAAAGTCTTCCAAGTTCCAAATTCCAAATCAATATCATTTTAACGCTGGATTCAGTGTTACTCGTCTCCTCGTCAGGATCAAAAAACTGATCTCTCTTCAGGACTTCATTCAACTGGTTAAACCACGTGTAACAGTAGGTACGGAGGATCTTTGAGTATGTAGAGCATGTGCGTACGCATTATGTACGTGCATAAGTATGCATGTATGCACAGTTCGATCACCAATGAGATGTAAACGCAAATATCCGGTTGTGTAAACAGAAGCATGTAAGTTTGCAGGGATGTCGATTTACTGTGGCAAATCTATGTTAGCATCTAAATTAAGTAGACTCAGATTGAAGCAAAAGAAACACATTTGTCATTTTTCTTTCTCGTTCAAATTGAATCATCTTAACTGGCTCCTTGCCAGCTCCATGAAAGCCGTTGTCAGACAGTACATATGTATCTCGCATAGCTTAAAAATGTTTTGCCGTAAAAGGTTAAAATTTTGTCTGTAAACTTTGATTGAAGTCTAAGAGTGAGCATCCCTTTTTAGCCTACTTCCCCGTTAAAAATAAAAGAAAGACGAAAAAAGTATTATAAGTGGCTTAATGCATCTAAAAAATATCGCCAAGTTAAAAAAATATCGCCAAGTCCGAAAAAAAAGCCAAAAAGAAATAAAAAGGAGAAATGAATATCAAAAAATTAAAAATTTAAAAGTAGGGTATTGAGATGGGGAATTTGTGTGTCGGTCGGTCGGTCTGTCTCCCCCCCCCCTTAATAACTTTTGAATGAACATTCCGATTTGGACAAACTTTTTTTTGTTGGAAAGATCTCGGCTAGTGCAGCTCATTCCCATATTTTTCGATTTAAACAATTTTTGGTTCAACTTCGAACCGTTCAAACAACCTGTCCCGCGATGCTAACTTTTGAGTGAACAGTCCGATTTGAACAAACTTTTTTTTGTTCGAAAGATCTTTTCAAGGATACTTCATTACCGTACTTCATTACTTTCCCGATTTGAACAATTTTTCGTTCAACATTGAACCGCTCAAGCAAGCTGTCACCCTTAATAACTTTTGAGTGAACATTCCGATTCAAATAAACTTTTTTTTGTTCAAAGGATCTCAGCAAGGATACTTCATTACCGTATTTAAATTTTCAATTTGAACATTTTTTCGTTCAACATTGAACCGTTCAAGCAACCTTTCCCCACCTAATAATTTTTGAGTGAACTGTCCGAATGGAATAAACTTTTTTTGTTTGAAAGATATCGGAGAGGCTCATTCCCATATTTCGCTTTTTGATGTGAGCCACTTTTCGTTCAATATTGAACCGTTCAGAAAAAGAATTTAACATTAGCGTCTACGGGAAATTTAAGTTGAACGTTGATCCTGAACTTAAAGTCGTATTTCCTTCAAACTAACTTTGTAAGAAATTGGTTTTGATAAATGTCTGTAAAGAACTTTTTTGAATCATCTTCTGTAAGGACTCTGATTCCGACTCCGACTTCGCAAACATGGCGGAAATGCAGGCTCAGAAAAAAGACTGACTGTGCAAACGATTTTTTGTTTATTTATTCATTTGTTTTGTTTTATTTATTTTTTTTTTCTTTTGGCAGACGATATTTTTAACAAAAATTCTTCATTCACGAGCGCATTTTATTCTTTATTTATATTTAACAACTGGCAACGGATTAAAAGTGAAATTCGAGACATTTTATTAACGAACGAGTTTTTTTTTTTTTTTTTCGTTTTTTTCTTTCTTTGATAAAATGTGTTTTTTCACTTGTACTCTCTTTGTACTTTTATTTATTTATTGATTTTTTGAAAACGATTGAGGATTTTTTCTACGGAAGAACTGTAACAGTTACACTCTTTAAAAGGTGCGACAAAACTTTATTTATTCGTTTATTTACTTTTTACGTGTCTATTTCATCTGATGAGAGGGGCATATTTTGCTTTTAGAAATCAGCTTCAAGTGCTAAAAAGGTATGTTTGACATAATTTTCAGTCTCAGATAATCAAGAGAATAATGATCAGATGCTAGAATGCCGATGTCGATGTACGGGAAAGTAGGCTCGTTTAGTTCCTGACAGAACTTCTTGTTTTTTCTTGAAAAGGAAAACATTTTTCTGAAGAATTTTAACAATGGCTACTAATTGAGCTGAAAAAACATCCGTTCACAACTTTATTTTTCTTTTTGTTCAAAAAAAGTGAGGGGAGCAATTTTTACTCAAAATAACTATAAGAAACAAGTTCCTCTTAACAAATACACCATTCTTGCATTCGATGACCTTTTCCCTTAAATATAGTCCCTTTCCACCACTTCATGTGCTTTTATAACATAATTTTAAGCAAATCATGCGAACACTTTCACTGATAGTTTATTAGAGAACCCTCAAATTTATTTTAAAAGTAAACTACTGCTAGCTTGTGATTTCAAAGAAATCATCTGATTCAATTTTTCCAGAAAGCAAATAAAAGCAAAAATTGTACTGTTATATTTCTGTTCGTCAGTTGAGAAAAAGTTTAATAAATATTTTTTTATTATTAATTTCACACAATTACTTCTTTCAATTCTAATTACAGTGAAACCTGTGTATAACGATACTGTACATAACGATAAACCTGCCTATTATGATATTTTGGTTTGGTTCCAGCCAACAGTTTGAGTTTTTGCTCAAACTGTCTATAATGATAATCTGTCTATAACGATATTTTTTCTCGGTCCCTTGAGTATCGTTATACACAGGTTTCACTGTATTATTTTCAATCATCTTTACAGATTGAAAAATCATCACATACTATATTATAACCGCATCTTAGATTCATATTTGTTTCCAAATTAATGGATATAAAAGCACTGTACTTAATCTTGTGTATTATTCATTAAACGCTTATCATTTTTAATTCAATTTTTCATAAGTCGTGTGTGTGTGTGTGTGTGTGTGTGTGTGTGTGTGTGTGTGTGTGTGTGTGTGTGTGTGTGTGTGTGTGTGTGTGTGTGTGTGTGTGTGTGTGTGTGTGTGTGTGTGTGTGTGTGTGTGTGTGTGTGTGTGTGTGTGTGTGTGTGTGTGTGTGTGTGTGTTTTAACCAAACTAATGTATTTTCATTTAAAGGCATTCATGAAATTATAAACAAATTTTCTAAATTCAGGCAAAGAAAATGAATCTTTAATTTCAAAAACCAGTCAAACAAAACAAAATATCATTTTGGGAAATCATCTGTAATATCGCATTACATCATTCAATCCTGATTATATTACTTTTACTGAAAGAAATATGTCTTAATATGCATACAACCTAATTTAAAATACTCTAATTCTTGTTGAGCATAATTTGAAAATAAGGATAAAAAAGCTTTTTCAAACATTAGGAGTTTGTCTCATGTCTGGATTTTGAAATACACTTTTCAAATATTTGATGAGCACATGGCACATATCTCGTTAATAATTCGGCGTCTGTGTTCTCTGTTCGCTAACTGTAACCAAAAATAAAAGAAGACACGCGATGACTGCTGCTAATGTGATGTGATTGCAGGTAAAACATTGTTAGGTTATATAATTATTGGATGTGATATAATATTACCGGTTTCAAACGTAGGCGAGGCAAAGAATAAATTCAATGATTCCAGGCATGGCTATTAAGGAAAATGTTTCTCGTTTTTTGACTTTTTTCCTACGAAAGTGAAAGGAACTTTTACCCTACAAACCAACTAGCATTTTCAACACGTCAAAATTAAGAAATATTTTTTTTTCAAGTATTAACTTTGTTTATTTACTTAACTTACAGTTTATTCTCTTTTTTTTCGTCACAAAATTACCAGTACTAACTTTTTGCTTGAATTTTTGCTGAAGTGTATACTGTATAGGTTCAAGCATACTCTCTATACGACATTTACAAACCAATTCGCTTAGCATTTTTCAGGAAATTTATTTAAAAAAATACTTTTCGTAAGTATCTAGGTACTTTTAACTATATAATGTATTATAGATCACTGGAAGAAACATGTGAGGTTAGATCTTTTTCTATTTCAGTGGTTGTTCCTACATGGATTGAGAGAACATGATAACGTTTGATTTCAAACCTGATAAAGACTGGACATAAAACAAAATTTTTATGGACCACTACTATACTTATATCTAGGTTATGATTTTTTATGATAGCGGGACTAATTTTACATTTACACTTTCACCGTGATGTTGGTAAACTTTATTGCCAAATGGGGAGAGGAGGATATGTTAAAATATGAACTTAGATAGAATTACGTTGATAGCTTTATGACAGGAGATATTTTTAAATATTGCATAACTTTTCATTTGTTGCTGCATGAAACGTTTGTTAGCTTCAAATAGGGCTGCTCGTACAGCTTCTTGTCATTTACAGACCTAGTGCATTCCCCACGACCGCCACACACTGGCACTTTCATGTGGCACCACCATCGGTGGAATGCCATTGCCACAGAATTTTACGCCCAGTTTCCTCACTAGACGGATACGCCTGGGCTCTGTTCGATGCGAAACTGCACTAGGAATTTAATTTTGCCAAGGGATACTTAATGCCAAACAAGTATTCGAGGGCTCTTTTACATGCCGCATAATCATAAACGACATGGAAGCTTCCGATTTTCTGCATCATGAAAATCCACCGACTGGAGTCGGGTTTGATCCCGCGCCTTTGGGCGTGAGAGGCCAGCATCAAATGGAACGTTGTTTATGGTTTAACCCATTAATGCCTGGCATTTTTTTCCCAAAGATATTTTTAATACTGGTTACAAACAGTGTTTAATTGACAGGAAAAATATTTAAAAAAATATTATGCAAAAAAATAATTTTTTTATTAAGGAATGAAAAATCGTCCCTTAAAAGTTACGATGGACCCCAGAGAGTACATACTTACATTACTAAAAAATATTTCTGCCTACGATATAATATTTAAAAAGCCATTTTATAAGAAGAAATAAAATCAGCAATTAACATAAACTGGGAAGCTGGGAATCACTTTGAAAACTTAGCTTTTTTTCTGGAGATTGTGAACGATGTGATTGTTGATAAAGATCATATTAAAACTGCTACAGAACACACTTTACAATGGTTATGTGCTGCAATCTGTTAATAACGAATTGAAACAATACCAAGGTACTCATTGAAAACTATTATTTGGTTGAAATGTTCGTTTGGGGGAAATTCAGACCCTTTTTTGGACCGTCCCTAAAAAGGGACGCTAGGCATTAATTGGTTAAGCTTGTCTAAACCTCATTGAGGACCTGATGGTTTCACATTGCCTACCTAAGGCAACACATATTAGTTGTAATGTTTGTTCTTGATACTAGATTAAGATATTGCTTTGTGGTACAGAATGGCATGATAATGGGGATACAGTAGGGTGATGCTTAAAAGACCCCCAAAAATTTTTTGTTTCTTTTCTCTTGGCTCACCCTCCCATTTTGTTCTACCTAATAAGAGAGGCTTAAATTAATGTTTTGAGATTTTTTGAGAAAAATTTAAAGGTCGCTACTAAAGATTTAAAAATCTAACGTTTTCCCAAAAATTGATTATTTAAAAAAATAGTATTTATTATAAGATTTTATTCTTTTACATAATAAAAACTAAAATGAAGTTTTAAGGTCCATATATGTTACTCAAAGCTAATTTTGTATCATATATGTGTTACAATTCACTTTTGAGATGTGAAAAACAAGAGGAAAATTAGACAAAAAACACAGATTTTTACAAAATCTCTTTGATTGTCACAATTTTTAAAAAACTTATTACAGAATTAATACAAGTTTATATTAGTTGTTTAGAGTCCTCAAAAAGATTTTGATGCAGAATTAACACGTAAAAAACTTATTATGAAGACAGCAAAGTTGCTTTTTTGTAGTTCGGGAACTTTTTTTCTGAAGGACTTCACAGGAAGCAAAATATACTGCTTCTGGTCTTCATCTATGCTCAGTATTTTGTTGTACACTTAGATTAAGGACACCCCGCTCTCTGTTGTATCATTGACTACCTTAAATTTTGTTATCTCCTTACTTTGAATATATTCCTTGTCTTTAATCCAGTCTTTAACTTTTTTTTTGAGGAAATCGGAGCTTAATCCGGTAATAAAAAAAGAATTGTTTGGTTTACTAGTGACAAAATTTTCTAGATTTTTATTACCAATGTTTTCAATGTCTACATTAATTCGTTTTGGGCAAAAATCAGCTCCTTCTTTCTTTGGATCTTCCACCATTTTAATTAAGACTGTAAAAATAGAGATTTCTTGCAAACCTTTCTCCTCATGTTCTGTCTATCTGAATTGTTCTCGAAGCAAGAATATTTTCAGAGAATAAATAGACTTTGAAATCCAACCTGCTCGGTGAAGACCTGCAAGCTTTTTAAATGACACACCATTTTCTAGTTCTCCTCCCAAAAATACAATGCTTAGTTGCAAGAGTTAATTGTAATCATCTCTGGATTGATTTTCTGTCAATTGTTTCTTAGCAAAATTGATTATTTCATTTTTCACATCTTGGAGCTTTTCAATAAATTCTTCATCAGTTTCTAATGTCGTATACTCTTCTTTATTGATTAATTGCCAGTTTTTCTGAAATCTTTTGAATAATAAATTATCTGGCCCAAGCGAAGGCCCAATTTTATTTTGAACAACTGATGCCAGCATAATTTCCATAATGTGATGCCTACATGCTAGTTAGAGCATTTCCTTATCCATTTTCTACCCAAGTAGAATGAGTACAAATCCCTTTTCGGGACCCGGTATTAGATGTGGTTGAGTCGAAACTCATACTCTTTACCTTATTGAGTAAACCCCATGAAAGGAACAATTTATAGTTTTTTCACTTTCACTACACTCAAGTTTTGGAATACAGAGAAGCTGTTTATTCCAAATTTAAAATAAATCTTTAGAAGTTCAATGAGCAGCTTCACGGATTGTTGGCTTTTACTTTTCTTTGTAATAAAAAAATACAGAGTTTCACGTTTAGAAGATAGTTTGGTTTGATTTAATGTTTAAGAAATTTGACCTACTAGCTGTATTTTCATCTGTTTTCTTATAGAAACTACAAGAACTTTACAGTTTGCCATAAATAACAGTAATAAAACTTGAAATGACGTTCCTGCTGAATACATTCATTTGAAGTCTGTTAAAAACAGCCAAAACAAGTAACAAAACCTTCCAGTCTGTTTAAATTTATTAATTTATTATATAGTTCATTGTTTATATTTCCCACAAATAAGAACACTTACTTACGATACTTATTAGATCCATAGTAAAAAAAAACACAGAAAATAAATCACTCTTTGTAATATAAGTGACACTGTTTTTAAGGTTAGACTATCTGCACACACCTGCACTGATCATAGACAGCTACTACACTGACAAGCGGTGACAGGCTCCTCATGTTGGTTTGAGAGGGGGGTGTGAGTTGGTCTAGACCGGAATTGAGGAGTTGTGTGGTTATATTAGTCTTCCAGGCAAAAAATTAAATGTTAAGTAATATAAGGTTTTTTTTTATAATATTAAAAATTACTAATGAAAATTATGTTGAATTTTAACATTTTTTTATGAAATTTAAAGCCTGGTTTTTAGCCAAAATTTTAGTTTACTCCATTTCACATATGAGAGATCAAAATGGGAGGGTGAACCGTTGAATTTTTTAACTTTCATTTTTAAGCATCACCCTAGGATACAGTGATAGAGTACTCCCATATTGCAGGTTTAAAAATAAATTCCAGAGCGGTTCATTTCAAAAAGCGTAAGTCCCTTCCTGTGTAAAATCATGAGTTAGGATCATTGTAGCGAAAACTCAAACAATAAAATTTGCAAGCTACATAATTTTTATTTCTATTAGGTATTCGAAACGAAACTGATATTTGAAGAGCAAGTTCATGATTTAAGGAAATTTTCTCAATTACAAATGTTTTCTGTGTGTATGCGTGCTCGTTTAAATACAAAAAAAAAGACATAAATGACAGGTGGCTGAGGAATAGAAAAGCAATGTTTCCTAAACTATTTAGATATGTGTATAGAAAAGTAGAAGATTATTTTTCGACCATTTCTGTAATTTGATTAAATTTATTCTCATGATTTCGTTTGAACCTATAAAAAAACTGAAAGCTAAACAATTCATGAAAAAATCGTGCATAAAATTCTCCCCCCCCCCCAATACACACACGCACACACCTTTTGTCTCTTTTTCGACTTCAAACAATTTCCGTGTGTCAGATAACTTTGTTTCAAACTTGTTTATTTTTGTTCTTTGGCCGCCCATTTAAGAAAGGAAATGGCATTCATAAACAAGATTGAAGATAAATTAAGTAGTCAAATTTATACTTGATTTACTGCTTAACCGATAAAGAATCTACAAATAATAGCTAATAATAAATCTAGATGGCACTTAAAGCGGAACTGCTGTAAGTGCTACTAATAGGTAATGTGACATAAATTACTGGTAAAAAGTAGTAGTCACTTAATTTCTGATCATTATATCTATTTTTAGGATTAAAACTATATTTAATTTGGTATTCATTAGCTCCAATCACTCAATAAAGTTTTTTTCCTGTCAGCAGTCACGTATCTTATCTCAGACTAGCTTCAGAGTTGTTAATGTGCATGCTGCCTTTTTTTTTTTTAATGAAATAAAACAAGTAATTGGTTAATGGAGCACGTAGTATGTAAATTAAGAAATTTCAATGTTTTATCACAAAAAATTATCGAATGATGCAAACACGTGTTTCGGGGTTGCAAGGAACCCCATTGTCAATGCAAAAAAATTGAGCTTTAACCCCGGAAACGTGTCTTCAGCACTCTGTAGTTTTTGTGCTATAAAACGTTGAAACTTCTTAATTTACTTTTCAAGAATAAAGGTATTTATTCAAAACGTAATGTGTTCAATCATTTGAATCGTCGAATTAGTAAAATCTGCAGGTGTCTTACTGCTTCAAAAAGCAGCACAAAGTTTAAGATGACAGAGAGATGTATCAGCTGAAATCAGTAGCTTGGCTGCGCAGTTTTATATTGTGGAAATAAGAATGAAGCAGTGGCGTACATAGCACCCCCCGGCGTGTGAGGGGGGGGGGTGAACGAGGTTTGAGGTTGCATGATCCAATAAAATAGCACAATGAGATATATACGGGATTTTTTTTATGGTTTAATAAAAAAAGGCTGGGGGGGGGCGCACTTAGGAATCCTTCAGGGGGGCATTTGAGTCTATGTACGCTACTGGGAGACTGCATTAAGTTTGATAATTCATAGACAATGTTTATGCTGAGAGCCTTTCGTCATAAAAAAAACTTTTATTTTTACTTTATTTTGTGAAAGAGGGGGATGTTATTTGTTCGTTTGATTTCATTTTTACAGCATGGATTCCTAAAGACAAATCTTCAGGGCAAACATGAGGGTTGACTTAAGGAAGCAGTAAAAAGGGCGCAATGCATCCATTTTTTCTGCAAAGGTGGTGACTCTTCTAGCCGTATATGGAGCAACGCCAACCCCCACGAGGCTTACCTGGTGGCAATGCATCCGCAAAGATATACTGCTTGGTGCGGATTTTGGAACAGCGGAACAACTGGCCCGTAGCTTTCAAAAGCGACATCGGTGAAGCAATCACTGACAACAGCAAGCGTTATAGAACTATGATAACTGATTTCTTTTGGTCCCAAAGTGAAAGATCTGGACGTAGACGATATACGGTTCCAACAATACAAAGTTTCGTGCCATACAGTGGACGCCAAGATTCACATAACGCAGGAACGGTTTGAGTGTATGGCTATCGCACAGATGAAATGAGTTGGCTACCAATATCAACCAATTTTACACCGATAGAATTATCATTGTATATTTTCCTGAAGTTACATATTTCTAAACATAAGTTGCAACCCACCGAAATTTTTAAGGCCAGCATAGCCCAAACCATTGCTATAATTCAGTCGGATCTATGCAACAGTCATTAAAAATTAGACCACTTGAATCCGTGGTGCCATGAGAAATTGCGGTGGGCGTTTGAAAGACGTTACATTCCGTCCTTTATGGCATGCACCGGCCTCTAAAGAAAAAAAAATTTTATGCATCACACACAACTTGTTTTATTCCATTTCAACATTTCCCACTCTTACTGAAAAAGTCCCTTTACTTTATTAATCACAATACGAGCCATTTTGTCTTTATTAGTGTTCTAAAATGCTGTTTTTTGTAACATTTAATATTAAGATGAACTCCGATGGGAAGTATATGTAGGTCACAGTGACAGCCTAAAAAGAATTAATTTTTGTCGAAAGTTTTGTCCAACGATTTGGGAGACAATACTGCAATATTGCAATTGCTTTTGTTTAACGATGCCTATTGTTTCTTCTTACCAGATGTAGCTACGTGTGCACACTAGTTTTTATCATTCAATACATTTTGAAGTTTCATTCGGTGAATTGATAATTTTACCATTCTGTAAAATTCGGACCTTTAATCGAGAATTTCGTACGCTCGTATTTTACAATTCACTAAAAGTCAGTGTTTCATTCTGTAAACTGAGAATTTTCCTTCTTCTAACCACAATAGCCACCTTAGAACATTTTACTGGCGTGTGAACGCTTTTCTTTCTAGAGCAGTATATGCTTCTAAGACTACCACCGTATTTGATAGCTTAGAATAAAAAATCAGCGTAGAGTGTAATAAAAAACGCATTAGATACAACAGAAGTATTGGAATGTGTTAATAAAAACCACCTGGTGAAAAACATATGCTCAGTGCTACGCAGTATTGAATAATTTCGTTTCTCCCATGAAATACATCTATCTGAGATTAGGTTTATGTAATTTTCATTCCTCTTGTTTCGTTTTCTTTTGATGAAAATGTTGCTTATATCTGTTTTGAAAAACTAAATCCTGTTCTGTATTTTTCATAAGAAATCAAGTTTTGTTCTCAGAATCTTCTTAGAATTGAAAATAAGGGACAAATCCTTTTCCTTTCTTACTTCGATAAAATCAGTTTTATGTAGAGATTTTCTTATCTTATGAAACTAATATTTCTCTGAGCATACAAATCATAACTGTTTCAAATGCGAAAAAAAAATTAATTAATTAAATTAAATTAAATTAAAGTATAATAATAATAATAAATAACTTTATTCATTTATTTTATTTATTTCATTCATTCATTTATTTATTTATTTATTTATTTTGCTTATTTATCTATTTATTTTGTCAAATTAAACGATTTTCGCTATATTGCAGTCAAGTATTATTCCAAGTTTCTAAAAATTTAAATTTTGATCACATTTCAGTCTATCTTGGATTTTTCATTCATGCTAAATGTCATACAACATTGTCAGTAATGAGTCGTAAATGTTTAATAATACCATAAATCGTTAAGCAATCATTGGCATCAATTATGAAATATGCGAAGCTGTTATATTAAGTAAAATATGTTAGCAAGTTTAGCATTAAATAAAAAATGTGTTGATTTGACAGCAAACGAAAAGAAATTATAAACAGATTCTGAATGAAGTCCTTCAAATATTTTTGGTGAAAGAAATACTCAAATTACATTTGATTTAAAAAAAAAAATCATTCATGATTACATATCTAAGCTTTTAAAGTTTTATACGAGTAATTAAAAACTAGAGTTCAAAGAACATCAAATTAGAAAGAAAAGGCTTAAAGAGTCAACAAAAAAACAAAAAAAGAATGGATGAGATAAGATTTATCATCTACAAAACGATTAAGAAAACTAATAGTAGTAAGAGAACAAAAAATAAATAATTAATTAAAGAAAAAAAGGAAAAAAGAAGTAAATTTTTGAAAAATATATAAATAAAATAAGAAACGATAGAGTTTAATGCCGGAGTTATAAAACTAAACTTCCGATGCATTTTCCCATAAAAATCATAATTGTACTTTTTTTGTAGAAGTTATTCAATAAATTTTAATAGGATCATGTGACTAGTGTGTACAAATCAAAAGACAATAAGACTCAGCGATTCGAGGATTAATTTCTGGCTGTGGGCAAAAAAGCCTGCTAAATGACTGAAAATGTCATTTAAAAACGTTGCTAAAAATGGCCAACGGTGGTAAAAAGTAGGTAAAATGACGCCAGAAAAACTTTTAAGATCAATTAAGAACAATAATAATTGTTTTTAACAATGTATCGCACACATGCAATAATAGTAGCACAACTCAGCAGTTAAAAACAAAGTTAAAAAAATAAACAAACAAACCAACTAAGTAAGCTTACTCTTTGGGTTGTTAATGGTAAAAATTGTGTATCTCCATATTTTTAAAATGCGTATTTGTTTGCTAAATGGTTAAATAAAGTTAAACGTAAAAAATGACTGTTAAAACGATTGAAAAAAATGATTCTGTCTTTCTGACCTGTTTATTTATTTCTATTTCAAATTTTTACGTTTATTCTTACTTTATTTTATTTCATTTATTAATTTGTTTTTGAAAACCAATTTCGAAATTTTTGTTTTATTCTTTTTCATTTTATTTTTTCAACGTCTGTTTTTGCAACATTAAATAACATTCTCTAAAGTTTTTCGATTAAAAAGCTTTGATACTTGAAACTTACTGAAACATAAGGTCTACAATTTGAGAGAATAAATTCGATACGGTTTTTACAATAGCAAAAAATAATTTTCTTTTTTTATTTCAAGAAATTGCTTGTGTCTCGAAATAATTGTTTCTTTCTATAAAAAAGTAATATTATTTGAAATGATTAGAAGCTTAGAGATGTTCTAAAATCGATTTTAGTTTTCAGTAAAGTAAGCTTACTCGGTTCTAGAGAAACTTTTTGTTTTGCATATTTTTTGTGCTATGTTCTCTTTTCGATATTAAACAATTAAAGGGGTGTCAATAACTAAAAAAACTATATAAGTCTTTTATTTTTCTCCTGGTTTAAAAACTTGGTTCTGAACTACTGTTGATAGTTGAAGCATTAAAGAAGGTTTTTTTTTTAATATAAATAGTAAGAGGCCAAACTAATACATTATTAGAGATAAAATGGAATATACAAATTGCATTTTAAGTAGTACTTGATTTCTTATTTTTATATAGTTTTGCTTAATATGATTAAATGTAATAAAAGTAGTATCAAACATTACATTTGCAGTTTTGTGCTGGTTTTAAAAAACATACAGTGGGGCCGGTTTATTGAATCGGCCGCTTTAATGAATCTAATCGCCAAAAACAGAACAATCTAAAACCTTATTTAATTAGCCGATTTATTAAATCAAAACTATTTAGAACAAAGGTGATACATATAAGCGCAGTCACTGTAGTTTATAAAAAAAAATCACTTAAAATGTTTTTAATGCAGTGTGCAAGAATTATGTAACTATTTCAATGTTGCAAGGATTAGATTATATTCTAATTAAATGAGTTTTTATTTTCTTAAGTTTGATAACAGATTTATGTTCATTAACATTCAAATTTTCATTACTTGACTATTTGGTTTTCATACCTAATGATTTTCTGAATTTGTAAAATTTAAAGAACTCAATATTATGTTTGTAATACGGAAAAATAAGGAGTATAATAAAATTTAGCCATGCACTCATGTAAAATCATAAAAACACTCACAAACAAAAAAAAAAAAACGTACGCAAAATCACCTGTGTACAAATATATCATTGGACAGTTGCATAACATCACCTGCAATCCTGCATGGACCATCATAAATAATCTGGAAATACACACGAAGGTATGACCACGCTCGAATTCATTCTTGAATATGCTTGAAACCGCGCGCATGTATAGAAAATGACTTCCACATGTGGAGGAAGTCATGCACGCAATAATACGTGCTAATAAAAAATCAGGCACAGTGATGCACTTGCAATTATAATAAATTATAATATTAATGCACAAAACCATTCTCATAAAAATCACGCGCACGCACTTGCAACGTAGTATACACCATACATGCATCGTCCGTGTGTGAATTCCTTGTGTGTTTATGTTCATGACTGTTAGTGCAGCCTTGTACTAATGATGATTCTAAGTGTATACTGGTACATGATTATGTGCTTTTGCGCGTGCTCTTGTTAATGATTTTGAATGTTCACGTTAGAATGTACTGAGCTGTGTGCGTATGTATCTTTGCGGGATCATGCATACCTCATTTTCTATGCGTGTGCACGTAAGAAAATGCGCAGTTATCAATATATGCAAGGTGTCTTCTTTGATTGGAGTTCGCTAAGCTGCTCAAGCTTACTTCCCGAAAAGTCGCTTTTGCTTCAAGCCATGCCTATCCTTCAGGGCACGTTCCAACCAACATAAATAAAATGGAAAATATCAAGAAGGTGATTGTATGTATTCCTGAAAAAAATTTTGTGATGAACTATTTACCTGATCAAAGACTTCACATGATGGCAGAACATGATCTATTTTAAGAGATGTACACAACCATCTTTTTTTTTGTTCCCCTTTTATTGGTGTAGATTTAGCAATCGCTTCTCAATTTTTGTAATAACCTTCCACTGTTGTTGATAACCCATATTCCTTATACTGAAAACTTTTAAAGTTCTTTATTTCTTTTGATTTTGTATTTTTTTACCGATTTATGAGTAAAATTGGTCTGTTCTTAAAGCTTAATATTTTTTTGAAGTCATGTGTCACAATAATAAAGCAAGAGCTACTTCATATCTGATGAAATCATAAATAAATATAAACTTTTAATGTATGATAGCTTTTTTCCCCAAGTGTTAAAGCCTATTGAGTGCAAAAACAACATCAGTAAAAATTACATTTTAAATTTTTCGCAGCCAGATTTAGACTAAATCTATGTAGTTTTTGCATGATAGCAATATACATGCATGTTATGATGCAGGAAAAAAAAGGATTGTTCAATTATTTGAAAATTTAGAGGAGCTATGACGTTTTTTGTCTCTCCTGAAAAATTTTGAAATTCTTGACTGATGTTTTTGCACTCACCGATTCATTTGGAATTGCTTTTGGAAGTTGTTTCTAAGTATCAATTTCAGTGTTAATCTCCTCTTCGTGACTATTATCTTAATTGGTGAAATTTGTACCGAAAACCAACTTCAAGCATAATCTCGAGAAATTTCGTGATATCCTTGTGTTACATCAGTAAATTTATGGCACAAATCAGTCTTGTTAATCCTTGAAATACTTCCAAACCATGCCTTGAAGGCATCCTATAAATAACTATATATATAAACTCTGGTGTGATGCAGTATAGAAGATTCTTCGTTGCATTGTAAATTATATACTTGCATTAAAATTCCCTCTGTGCAAGAGTTTTTTGATCGGGCTTTTAAATATTAATATTTAGAACAGTAATGTGTGCGCAGTTTATTTATTGTTAATTAAAACAGTAGGTGCAGTGGCAAACATCAAACAAGGCATCGCTTAGGGTGGTAAATTTTAAGGATTGGCACTTTTTACTATTTTTGAAAACAATGTTACTGTTTCATTTTCCATAACGACATATTTTTCTTACTGGGGCTTCAGTTGGGCTTTAAAATAAGATAAAGGTTTGGTTTTCCTGTAAGAAAGAGACAGGCGTCAGATTTCAGGCTTGCCCGCGGGCGTCATAGACCCTGAATTCTTATTATAGCTGGTTCAAGTGATATAACAACCACTGAAGGTCAAACAGACTAAAAACTGTCATTTACACCTTTTCCTTCGCTTTCTCGACCTTTACAAATCACTCCTTGGAGCAAACAATTAAATAGCAAACAGCAGATGTATGATTTGATTCCTGTTTTTACGCTTTGGCCCATCCCTGATTATATGGTGTGTTGATTAGTGGCGCTTTATAACTTTATTTTCTTGAGGCGTGGTAAGTTAGTTTTTTCTAGCTAGGGTGATGAAGTTTGTGGAAGCTTTAAGAGGTATAATTATAAGAGTGCTTTTATAATGTTTGGCCACACATTTTATGTGTAATCAATGCGATATCTATAAAAGGCAGACGTAAAAGTTGAAAAATCTGTTTTTCGGAAAGAAAAATTGTTTATTTTAAATGCTTTCGATTTTTTTTTTTTTTTTGTCGTATGCCAGCGAGGCTGGCAATTTGGAGTGCTCTGCTTCACTTTTCCAACTGTACCGTTATTTGGTGTGAAGTCCGACTTCCACAGTACACGCATTCCATAGGTAACCGTTTATAGGGTAGGCAACCTTTCACAACAACACATTCACACAAAGAAAAGACAAGGACAGGAGAGAGAAAGCACAACCATGCCCAAGCCGGGACTCTAACCCGGGACCACAGCATCCGTGGCAGACTACTCTGACCACTAGACAAGATGGCCGGCCACAAAGATTGTATCAAAACTGTAAGAAGTATTAGAATGCTGTTTCTTATAACAGATGGAAGGTTTCAAATGTGCAAAAGTCTGCTTTATTTCTTGAGTAACTTAATTCAACCTTTTTTTGCGACATTATATGTACCAATACAAATGCCATCTCACGGCAGGCGGGCACAAAGTCAACCCACTTGACTGTATATAAAAATATTGCATTTAGTCATATGAGCAGAAACATGCTAAAATAATGTAAAAATCACCATTTCTGTAATCATTGCTCAAAACCTACATTTTTCTTGAACAATGATAAAGATTTGTCTAATAACTTAGAACAAATTATCATTCTCATTTTTAGAGCAAAACAACCAAAAAATTATATTAATTATGTTGTCAGGTAAAAAATTTTTAGTTGCATTAATTCATATTTTTTTTCTCTACGTAATTACATTCGTTTCTCATGAATTTCAAACAAAATAATTGTAAGATATTTCTTGCTACTTTCTCGTAATTAGTTACAATAAAAACTTCAGATTGAAAATTCATAACATTTTACCAACCTATACCCAACTGTCACATAAAACGAATCAATAACTAACTAAAAGTAAGATTTTTCTCTTTGTAACAATTTAATTCGTAATTTTGTAACAAATTACCCTTTCACATGCTTTCCCATTCATTACCTGCGTATCACGATTAAGGGCCATGCTCCACATCGACGTAAAGCAGAAAAATTAGGCAGAAGCGTAAAATGGATTCAATGGTGTTCCTATGGAAAGTACCCGGATTTTCGGTTTCTGCCTTAAGTTTCGGTCGCGTTTTACGCTGATGTGGAGCATGGCCCTTACTCAACAATTAACTAGGCACGTTTTCACTTTATTTTTGTTTAAACCATACAATTATATCTTCATTAAAATGATTTATGAAGTGTTATATATTATGTAAACCACGAGCAAAACTAGCAAACTTAAAAAAATTGACCACCACATTGTACGGAAGTCATCACTAGTTTAGTAAGTTGCCTTTCAAGTTTTCGTTTCGCAAACTGTAACCGAAAATGAAAGAAAGAAGAAGAAAAATAATGAAAAGCTGCTGATTACGTATTATAGTTATGGGTAAAAATAGTTGCATTAGATAATTATTAGATTTGGTATAATATTACCGCTTTTATATGCAACACAGTCAAGGAATAAATTCAGCGGTTTTGGTATGGCTACAAAGGAATGTGTGTGGGTTTTTCTTCTTCTTTCATTCTTTTATGAATTTTCTATTATTTTCCCCCTATTATTTAACACATATTGAGTTTTTGCTCTACAAACCAAATTTCACTTAAAACTTTTAAAAAGTTTAGATAATGTTTTTACACGACGTACATTACACGAAGCATAACTTTTCACATGTACCCCTCTCCTTCCCAAAGGCGAGAGAGGCATCTCCCCCAAAAAATTTTTTTGCTCTGAACATCTTTCAAAACATCTATTTGTTATCCCTTTAAAGAGTTATATCTTGTTGATAATGTGCTATACAATAGACCCTTGTTTAACGCGGGAGTTATGCTCTATGAAATGCGGCGTAAATCAAAACCGCATAAATTGAGACCTAGTAGTACTGTTTAAATAGGGCTAAGATTCCATAGATGAAGAAAATATTTCCATCTAGTAAAAGTAAAATATTTATATCGAAGCATATGCTAACTTGCCTAAAGTAAACATGAATAAACATAGCGTTCATAAAAAAGAGTGGTGTGGTTATGATAATCTTTTGGCACTCAATTATTTTTCAGTACAGTCTTATAATCCATTAATGCATCCATGATCACTTGCATCACTTCAGTGAAGGGATCTTTGTTCACTAACAAATCAGAAAAAACATTTGGAATTGCCAAGCAACGTTCAAAACTTTCAATGTGAAAGATTTGGGATGTGCCGTGTGTCATTAATGTCGGTATTCGATTGATTTTATCCTATTACTCCAAAGGAAGAACTCGAGAACGAATCTCAAAAAATGTCTCCACTCGCTCAAGATTATTTATTGGTTCCCAAAAATGCAGTTCATTGCAAGCCCTCTGCAATTTCAAGAGTTTGAATTTTGAAAGAGGTGATACATTCATATGTTTTCAATGCTACATTCGCGTAAAATCTAAGTTCATCCACGCAAAACAAAATAAAGGTGACAAATTTTAAATCGCGTACAGCTAAATTCGCCTGAAATAGACCCGTGTGAAGTGAATGCCTACTGATTTTTTGAAAGACACTTTGAAAGTTCGTGAATTATTGCAGAAGCCATGGCGGTGTCAAAAAAAACCACCCTTGAGAAATCTTACTACTATTATATATGCGAAAGTTTGTATGGATGTATGGATGTATGTTTGTTCCTCTTTCACGCAAGAACTACTGAATGGATTTTGATGAAACTTTTACTATAATGTAGCTTGTACATCAGAATAACACATAGGCTATAATTTATAACGATATTCAAAAAAGTTCGATCGGTAGCGCCTTTTTCATTCCAATTTAAGGTACATATTTCTCATAAATCAAAAGGCATTGACTAAACTAATTCAGTATTTAGTGTATCATCTCAACTCTCTGTCAAAAGCTAAAATTGCGAGCATCATTTCTTCTTTCCGTATTTAATGTTCAAGGCTATTCTTAAGTCAAATCATGAAGATTTTTTTTTCCAGCTTCATGGGGAATATCCAGGCTTTTACCATGATTTGTATTTAAAACGTTTTGTGGTCTTAGTTCTGTAAAAAGAATATTTATCCTTAAGCAATGTGTTTCTTAATCTGCATTGCTGCGCGAAAATATTATTTTTTTAGAATAAATTGTATTCCTTTATTAGTAAATTGTTCACTGTATCAATTAGTTTCACAAGTTTCGTAAATTTGTCGGTCCTGCTTAATCGGGTAACGGATAAACGAAAAAAATATCCTGGAACTGTATATCTCCCATGCCATAGCCGCAATACTAAAGATTCCGCTTAATCGAATTCTCCGCTTAGTCAAATAATATTTCTTGCAACCGACAGTATTCGTTTGAGCGGGGCCGACAGTATGGGTTTTAGAGTATCGGTAATGTAATCGCTTGACGAGATTGGCAACTAATAAATGGATTGGGTTCATTATTTTCCAATTTAATGGAACTTTAAATACAACTTTACGGTATTTTTAAAAATTTGTTTGCGCTGACTGGGCGGGTACTTAACAATTGATCACTTAGAATCCAACCGAACAGGTATCTTGCCGAATTTGTTGCAAGAATATTATAATAACTATATATGGGTAATTTTTTCAACTGACGCCAGTTTTGGCGCCAAAGACTATGTAATAATACTTTACTTCTTACACGGTATAACTAAAATAAAACGATTGTTGTCTGATATTTGTAGACTGCGACCAAAATCTTAATCATCGAGATAATACTCCCACAGTTGAAGAAAAGTTCAGGTTTTTTTTTTTTTTTTTTTGGCCGATTCCGTACGTTGTCATTAAAAAACTTTTAAATCATACGTCAAAGAGTAAAGAAATCCGCATACGAAATTAATCAAACTCCAAAACTAAAATTACCATTAATTTGTGTTTTTCGCACAAATAATTGTCAAATGCTCCCTACTAATTTCGAAATCACTTAGGACAAAAACTTTTAGCGTCATTTCGTGGTCAGCAATATTTTCTCAGCATCAAATGACAATTTTTCTGTGACAAAAATTACTGACTTAATAATACTTAAGCATGTTTTTATAAAGTAGGGAGGGGGAGCAAAATTATCCTAGGTATCCCAAAACAATTACCGCAAATTTAGCGACATTTTAAATCGTCAAAGCGGTACGTTTTGAGTTCTTTTAGTTTAGGAAAAAAAAGGCAATTATAAATTGTTTCTCAATATTTTTACTGGCCCAGGCAACGCCGGGTAGTGTTGCTAGTAATATATAAGGTGAATCCCTATGCTGCTGTAACAAATTTTTAACCATCAGAAGTAATATCAAATATACATCGATAAAAAAGGTTTAATAGCCTTTGTCATGATCTGGCTTTTGCACATTTTAATGATTTATTTTCGTGGTTTAATTCAACAGAATGATTTTAAGAGAAATCAAGGTGGATTGGTAACTTAACTCAAAGGTTATTACTCGCAACAGAGAGCAATAAAAAATGAAATAAAATAATAAATAACGAATAAAAAAACAAAACGATCCCTTCTACCTCCTCCTATTTTGTCATCTTTTTAAAAAACTCAAGAAGAAAACTATTCTCGTAAGTTAAATAACATTGTCTAAAATATAGTCATTTCTTTACGCCAGACGCCCATTTAAAGGAACATAATAGCACCAAGAAACAAGATTGAAGATAATTATGTAGTCAATTTTTTTTTTGATTTACCGCAACACGAACAACTAATCTACTAGTAATAACTAGTAATAATCCTAAATAACAATTAAAGTAAAGAGGTATAATACTTAATGGGCATAAATTGCTAGCAACAGGTGATAGTCACTTAATTTTTTATCATTGGGTTTATTTTTAAGCTGAAATTTGCATCTAATTAGGCATTCATTTACGCCACTCTTTCAATAAAGTTTTTTCTTGTCAGTAATCACATAACTCATCTTGGATTTGCTTACATTTTTTGTTTTCGTCAAATGGAACGTGTATTTGATTCATGTAATTGTGTTGCCTTATCAATAACTTGGATTATTGGTGAAGTGGGCTGAGAAAAATTGTCGAACCTCGTTATATCGAAAACGCTTTAAACGAATTATTGATAAGCCGCACTACATTTGCGATCCCCGTCCTATTGTTTTGTTCATGATTGCTGGTCGGTTAGCTAGATGTTCTGAGGAGAATACGAATTGATATGAGTTCGCTTTAACGTGATTCAACTGTATATCGTTATTTTAAGGTTAAGAAAAATTAATATATTTGATTTGATGCTGAGCAGTCAACATGAAATCCATTATCATAAAAAGCATTTTACACCACAATGTGGAAAATGTATTTTAGATGAAAATTATTTGCTTCTTGAGTATTTCTTGCTGAAAAGAAAATCGTCGTTGATTTTCGAATTTAAAAGATTGATAAACATAGAATTGCTTCCGTGGTTTTTTGAAATAATTCTTGTCGCTAAATTAATTCTTTTCTTAAAAAAAAGTTTTTGTGAAGGAAAACTGCGAAAATATTTTTGATTTTATGTTGAGTAGTGAACATGACATCAATGATCACAAAAAGTTTTTTTTACTCCACAATGTGGAAAATGTTCTTTAAATAAAAATTGTGGGCTTCTTGAATGTTTTTTCTGAAAATAATTCGTCTTCGCGTTTCGAGTTCGAAAGGTAGATTAACATAACATTGCTTCCATAGTTTTTTAGAAGTAATTCTTGTAGATAAATTTATTTTTTTCTTTACAAAAAATTCATAGTGAAGGAGAACTACAAAGATATTTTACCATTTGTTACAAATTTAAGTTTAGACTTTTATTGGCAGCTATGTTTTTAAACCTGCATGTCTCTTTTTCTTTGTAAAAGATTGCATGAACTTAAAAAAAAATATCTGATATGTATTTGAAAACGAGATGAAGCAACATACAAGTAAAAATTCTTTTTTGCATCGTAAAACTTTAAACCTTTCTTGAGAACATCAGCTGTTCGTGACTCGTTCCTTCGATTCTCATAAATTTTTATGATATCACAGATCGCAGAGATCAGTTCACTTATTTTTTACCCTAACAAGAAAAAACTTTCTAAGTATTTCAACAGTTGTCATTTTTTCAGTGTTGTTACTTTGGATCTATATTTTTGTGTTGGATCAAAAAAGCTATTAATATCGAGGGAAGAAAATCTTTTCAAAATGTAAGGGAAACAATATGCACAAGAAGTTATTATGAAAGTTTTGAATCCATGGGAATAACTCAAGCAGTTTATGTATTTAATTTAAAAATACTTAAACAACAGCCATTAATCAGTATACAGATAAAAAGTAAGAGAAAGAACATTGAATACGGGTGCTTTATTTTATACTATACTTTTAAAAGGCCAAAAAGTGTTTGATGGAAGGAGCTAGCTCATTATTGTTATACAATTTTAAAATTCTAATGCTGTCCCTTTTATAAGTGAAACATAACAACTAACGTGGTTTTATTTTTTATGTTTTCGTTTTATTTTATTTATTTTCGATAATGCCGCCTAAAATGCACAAATAAATTAATAAAGATTTAAAAAAAATATTTTTTTTTAAGTTGAACAAAAATACATTTTTAATTATTAAATTACTTTATTTACTTTTTTCCAAAAACGCTTTGTCCTCGGAACATTAAATTTTGTTTCGCCGATCTTTCCATTTTTGGATTTCATCACAAAATCTAAACCACGTTGTAATTTGCTTGCATGTGTGCCTTTTCATTATCACTCACTGTCTATGAATGCTTAACTTAACCCATTTAACGTGGTGCGTGGTAAATAAACATTACACCCAATTTGAAGTTGTCAAATTGATGGATAGGAGGCGTAACGATCAACAATAGAATGTAATAAACCAATTCTAGGATCACATTAACGCTCTAACCCTGTCATAAACGATGCGGGGAGCAAACATTAGCGCGATAATTATGGTAGGACGGAGCAAATGGCTTTTCCATCAGAGAAGTTTCATGTTTGTAATGGCGAAATTACATTTGAGTTACAAAACTATGAGCAGTTGCACTTTTAGAGAGCGACGTCGATCGTTCGGGATAGGGAAATGAGAGTTTATTGATATGTTTTTCATTACCAAGGTTTTATAACAGCTTTTGCGAAGTTTTTATATTAGGTTCTATCTCGTCGAAAATATGCCCAAGTAGCACACTTCGTTTTTTAAAGGTTGTAAAATGGTTATTAACGTTGTAACAACCGCTTAAAAACGTTTGTAAAACGTTTAAAGGTTATTTGTGCTACCTGGGTGAAGCATTAGGCGAAGTCTTTATGGTTGTTTTTGTGACTTTTTATGGCTTTTTTGAGTAATAATTAGCATAATCATTATGCGTATGTGATATTCCTTGTAAAGTGCTTTTTGAGTTTTAATATTTTTACATTTTGCCTCTTGCAATTTATGTTTTTACATGTTATCTTTTACATTTTACCCTTCTACATTACCTTAATGTATTATTACTCTTTAGTTTTAATGGGTCTCTCTCCATGAGTCTGTATTGAGTGTGTGGATGAACACTCGAGTCAATGAACTTTGTTCAAGAACTTCTACTAGAAATAAAGAAAAATATTCCTTGTAATGATATTCCTTTAAATTTGCGTCCCCATACACATAAGATTTTACGCAAAACTTAACGAAGAAACTATTAAAAATTGCAACAGACAAAAAGTCCCTTCTTTTTCTTAAATTTAAGTTCTTTATCATTAATATTTCGACTATCTGAAAAGTATATTAACACGCAGCCTTGTAATTCACAACGTGGAGTTTTAACATTACAAATACTGTTTCGAAAACAGAAACGTCTTGCTCAGTATCTTGTTATTTACTCGTAAACGATTGTACAAACTTACTTTAGATTTTTGTGAGATGGTTTAAGTTGCCCAAACTTCATTTCGCAAAGATTTTTTTCTCCTAATTGGATAGTTTCGTAACATGTAATAGTTATTACAGCTTTTTTTTTTTTTTTTTTTTCAAAATTGGTGTTGTGACTACAACAATTTTGAATTTAGAAATGTCTAAGAGAAAAAAGAAGGAAGAAACTGAAAAACTTGAATTAAATATGAATGGCCAACAGTTATACCGCTACCCCAACAATAGAAAACACACTAAATATGGACAGACATTAAAAAATACTAATGTAACAAATAAAATAACTAGTACAGAGCAACGGACAAGCTATAATTACAAGCAGAGACAGTTGTTAAAGACTTGAAAATGACACCTTAGGTATGGAAAACCAAGATCAAAGTATAGAGTGAAAGGATACACCACAAGGTGTTGCCGAAGGCGTGTCAAGTAATCTTGTACTTCTTAAAATGCAATCGTTATCGGAAACACCATCTCGCTTCACCCCCTGTCTTATCTGGTCGATCTGTGCAATCAAGGTAAAAACACTTTGATATGCATGTGTGTCTTCTTATGTATGTGTTTCAGTCATCATTTCACACGCTGAAGTCATTTCACCCCGCGGGGAACCTCGCATTAATAAGTAGGTAGCGAAGACAGAGGCCAAAGCTTTGGGAAAATTCACAATGGAATCTCAACTTTCTCTCCGCCTAATTTTAGCTTGAATTTTATCCTGCAGTGTTCTTAATTTCAGCTATTAGATCCGAAGGGGAGAAATCGGAATTCATCGATTAAGGTGGGGAATTTCTGTCTCATTTTAATGCTCAGAATATTTATGAAGGGTGCAAAACGCTTAATAGGATGTTATTTTTTAAATAATGCTTGTAGCTTTTGTAATTACATAATAATGTATGTAATTTCTGTCCAACACTGCGATGAGATTATAACCAATGAATGTTATTAATCTGTTACATGAAGAGCACAAAATCAATGAGAGGCCATCATCTCCAGTTATAAAGGACTTAAAATGAAACCAGAGAGACTTATGCTGTGTAAGGGCTAAATAGTTTTAATCACTTTTTCATGAAATTAGCAAAATAATCGGCATTACTGTTTTTAATTAATAATCTGAATTTCTGTTTTTAATTAGTCGCCAATAATTGAGTGAACACATATAGGGGCTTGCAATGGAGCGGGATCGAGATCTGTTGGCCTGGACTCAGAGACTGAAAGGCTTCAGGTTTCAAAAATATTTTAACACGAAAGCTTTTTTTTAAATCTAATTTAAACGTAAACCTAATCGAAGACGTCTGAAAACTTACATTATTAAGATGAAATATTAGAAAAAAGATATATATATATATATATATATTTAAAATTAAAAGTAGTTTACAGGAACCTATTAAGGTTAGCACGAGTTATTCGTCCGCCAAAAAATGCGCTTAGAAACTTCTCATACCACAGATACAACCAATCGAGCTTTGAACAGAAACGTGCCAAAAATTGACACGTTTTTTGTTTTACACTCATTTAAAGATACATCGCTGCTTCTAAATTAATTATTATTTTCACAAAA
>JAXGGA010010282.1:0-47634 GCA_038373865.1 Uloborus plumipes
AAATTAAAATTAAAAAAATCACTTTTAAAAATTTATTAAGTATACCCAAGACACACAGCACTTAATTAATGTACCCACTTCAGTTTTGAAATAAAAAAATCTGTTACAGTAATTCCTCAAAGCAATAAAGCCATATTGAAAAGCCATATGTTTGATTTTTTAAAATGCTAAATAACATTATTTACTCCCAAGCCCTTCAATTATGATTAGGATTGCTTATTAGACTTTATTTTAATAACCTAAAACACCAAAAGTTTACTTCAGTGTCTGAAATCAGAAATTGTCAAATTCATTTGAAGATGTATTTTGATTATCAATATCAAATTTAAACATGTTTTGGACAGAAATTTAGGTTTTTGACACTTATGTCAAAAACCATGTCAAAAAGGGGTTTTTGACATGACGGTAAAAACCACGGTTAAAACCGGATAAAACCACCAACTGTCAAAAACTTGCCAACCCTGTTCATTAGTCAGATTTGCATTTGTTGTTATAATTGCAGTCAGTATTTCAGTATTGGTGGAGTTGTTTTTGGAAAAATCATTCTGGAAAAAAAAGCGCCAAATTTTTTATAACGGTCATGTATTATTTAAAACTCCTTCCTGATATTTCGGTGCTTTTATCTTGTCTATTTCGCCTCCAAAAATATTTTGGAAGTCTTTTAGAGACATGAGCTTATTTAGTACATTAAACTCTTCATTTTATTTTTCTGTTGCTAAACATTTAGAGCAGGGGTGATTGTGTTCCGGTATTTTACCGGATTTCCGGTATTTTCATGATCGACTCTGGTATTTTCATGTTCGAAAATACCGGAAATAAAATATTTTTAATTATGCTTTTGTCTTCCTACCTTCGTTATTTTTTTTATTTTTCGAATTTTCAGTGATTTTCCGATAATTACTAATAATATTCATTGAACAAAAATATTAAGATGCCATTCTATTTTTTTTTTTTTTTTTTTTGACTAAAAACTATTTGCAACTATTCGAATGTATAAAATGTGTTTTGTTTGTTTATGAAAGGCAATTTATTATTAAATATGTATAATTATAAAATTAGGTGTGCTTAAGTAATAGGGGCCTTGGTTTTTTGAAAAAAAGCACCCCCCCCCCCCCACACGCACATTTTTTCTTCAAAACTTTCAGTTACTTTTTCATGAACTCACAATCAGCCCTGATTTAGAGTTATCAGTAGCGTTCTCATCATAGGGGGCTAATTACTATAATTTTCTGAAAATATTGTGAGAGTTATTGGCCACAACAAAACTTTAATTTTTAAGAATATATTCTTATATTACACCTCAAATTCACTTATTAGGCATCACAGCTATACATCTCACAGTATTTTAAAAGCTGTAAATGCATTGAGTTCTTTTAAAATGTCCCATAAAAAATTCTAGTCTTACCGTTTTCTCCACAACCTTTTAAACTACACTAAAAGTAATTTTGAAGTTCAAAACAATTCGCCAAATAAATCAAAAAGACAGGAGATGTACTCAAATTTAGTAAATTTTCAAGGCTCTACTCTATACGTAAATTTAAATCACTGAAGAAAGAGCAGCTTGTGTGTATGGAAAATGGATCTAGTGTTTCAGTTTTGCGTACAGAGTTAAGCCTTTAAAATTGACTAAATTTGATTAATTAATATCTCATGTTCTAGTTAACGGACAGAAACGTGCTAAAACTTTTCTTTTTCAGAAAAAAAAACCTTTCCAGCGATATATAATGTTTTGGGGTGAGGGAAGGTTTCCCCCCCTCAAGTATGGCGGATACACCAAAAATGAGACAAATTAATTAATTTAAAAATAAGTAATTTGAAATTTAAAATTTGGCTTTCGAGGTGCATTACAGGGGGATACGTTCAAATTTTTGGGCCAAGTTTCAGGTCTATAGGTGCTGTGGGGGCTTCTGGCCAGCGGTTACAAACGAACAAACACCGTCATCTTTATATATATAGACTTACCTTTAAGTTTTTAAAAATACAAAAACACCTTTGAAGTAAAGCTTCACCAAAAAACTATGATGTAAAACCGGATTCAATGCAAATATATATGACTCTAATCACTTTTAATATTAACAAAATTATGAAACACTATACAGAAAAATTAAAGAAAATAAAGACATTGAGCAGCAGTACATAAAATTTTAATAAAGTGAGAAGTACAATGAAAAATTTATATGCAAAAATTTTAAATGAATTTTTCAACTGTAATATAAATAAAAAAAAAAAAAAGAAATTAAGAAATTCAACAACTGTTAAAGTGTAGAGATGGAAATAACCAGCTGATGATGGTTTTTTTTTTTTTTTGGTAAGATACATACAGGGCTCGCAGTTGACTTTTTAAAAAATTTTAAGGGAATTTTAGGAACATTTTTCAAAATTTTAGGGGTCATTTACGATTTTGTTCTACTAAAAATAGGTGCTTTTTACTGAAAGTATATCACACACATCCTATCATGTCCCTCCCCCCTCAATTCACTCTTTGCAAGACCTGCCCTTCAGCTGCATGTATTTTCTTTATTTCACATATTAGACTAAACAAATAGCACTATTTGTGCATAAATATTATTTGGACTGCAACCTTCCACCATCTGTGGAGGGGGGATGAGTAGGATTACTTTTCAATTCATTAGATAGAAATCAGAGCTCTAAAAGAAAATGGCAAAAATAATGAAATTGGGATTGTCCAAGAAAATTTTTATAAGGATTAAAATAAAAAGTGATTTAAATCAATTATTTTTTTAAAAGAATCAATTGATTTAAATCATTGACAACCTGGTTAAACAGTTAAATGTCCCAATATTTACGGAAGTACTTAGCTGAACACGGACACAGCTTTTCTTGTAAAAGGTGCATTGCATGTTGTTTTTTTTTCTCCTTTTTTTAATCAAATTTCCCCCAATCAATTTTCCCAGCTTATAGTTTGCAATTACCAAATTCTTCAAAAATTTAGAAAGTTCTTACTTATATCCTTTTGAACTCCATATTAATTTTAATAAGCCTGTTGCTGAGAGAACCATACTAATTTCAGGGAGAGTTTTAACATTTTTGTGAATATTCTGCCATCTGCTCTCGAATTTTGCCCTATTTCACTAATATTACGCCATAATTTCTTATGAATTTAATTTTCTTTGCCTGTAACTTAATTCTATAATTTGGGTTTCTTCTTGTGTTTTTTATTAATATGATGATTCAAAGCAAACTTTTTCAGTATAGCCTAGCAGTGATAGGCTCATCTGTACATATATGACATTTATCATTCAAACACTTGTTTTTATTTTTTAGTGTATGATGTGACAAATCGACAGAGTTTTCAAAAGCTAGACCAATGGTTATATGAATTGGAGACTTATTCCACAAGAAGTAATATTGTAAAAATGCTTGTTGGAAACAAAATTGACAAGGTAATTGTTCGTTTGCAGCTTTTTTTTTTAGGAATTTTGTTGTGATATTTTTATTTTTTGTTTTAATATTTTATCTTTTAATTTGTTTCCCTAATCAAACCTTATTCAATATTAGCATTGAAGATTACAAGCAAATTATAAATTTATACTTATTGAATAACGTAACTCGGATGAACTCTTGTGGTTCACTGATTTTTACTTTCTTAATTATTTGATGAAATGTAAAATTATATCAAACAAACAACAATAGTATTCAACAATAGTATTTATTTTCAGTGGTATAAAAAGTTTCGAGCGAAAGAATTATCCTTTTGTAGGATGCATTTGGCTATTCAGTAACTATGGAATCCGATCTGGACACTGCACAAAAGGCATAATTTCCAACATTTTGTTAAAAACCATTGTTTAGTGTAGCAGCATGAATATACCTGTGACAGAGATTGTCTGACTCCTAACAGTGCCAAAATAACTTATTTTTGATGTAAAACCAGAAGTGCTATAAGTTTGTCTTTTATCGATGAAGCATAACTCTTACATTCTAATAGCACTCTCAAATGTCCGTAACACTTAAATATTTTGCTATTTGTCTGCCTCTACATTCTTACTACTTGCTATTTGTCCAAGTTCTTCAAGTAAAATTCAACTCTTCATTCATATGCATATGATTACCTACAATTTGTACAGTTAAACTCACTGTTGAACTCCAATGACATATATAGGGTTATATATAGAATAGGGGACATATATAGAAAAAAAGGTTTTTTTTTTTTTTGAAGTACAATTTTTATTTTTTCTCCAAAATCAATGTTACTTCTAGACTTCCTGAAATGCATAATACGGCCCTAGTTCTACCGTACTTGTGTCAAGGTATAACAAAGAGGAGTCATTGATAAATATTTTTTACAAAAGGCCTGAATATTAAAAATATATCTTTCAGTTTTTTTTCTACTTTCTACGTTGTATATTTTGATTGATGAAACATGTAAAATTAACCAATTTTAAATTAAAACAATCTTTTCAGCTCTTGTTTACTATAATGAACATAAAAGTTTTATGTTTTGTAACACACTATTATTTATATAGGATAGCCGTGCTGTTTCTCGAGAGGAAGGAATGAAATATGCAAGAAAACATTCAATGCTGTTTATTGAAGCTAGTGCAAAAACATGTGATGGTGTACAGTGTGCATTTGAAGAATTAGTAGAAAAGGTATTTTTTTCTTTTTTAGTCCCTTTTTTGCATTGAAATGACATTTCAATTTTCAGTGTTTGGTATTTAAAGCTTTCTGGTAAAACCGATAATTGAAATTTCTGAACAAATGCACTGAATGTTGCATTTGTACTTTCTTGTTCAGGAGCATGTCGTTGCCTCAAAAGAACAGTACAACATCTTACTGTTATTCCTAAAATTAGATGTCTTACTGTTGCTCTGAAGCGACATTGTATATCCCCCCCCCCCCCTCAACAGCATAATCTCATCGGCCATTCGTCGAATCCCGATGAAATTCTCATCGGCCGATGATCGTATTTAATAAGTTCTCAGTGGGAATTGCTCCACTATGTATCATCGGCCAAACAGAATCCGAGCAGCAAAATCCGATGAGATTTGGAGCATTTTATCAGCAGTGCAGTCCCGCGCCGATGAATGTAGGATCAAGTTTGGATGCTCCGCTTATTTTCATCGGGAAAGTTGATCGGAAGGATATCGCTTTCTGATGAAAAGTAGCTCATTGAAAACCGTGCTCGGATACTGATCGGAACGATGTCATCGTGCGTTACGGGATCAGTTTACGAGGAGTTGGATGATCGGCCGAGCAAAATCCGATGAGTTGATGCTACTTGGGATTTAAGTTGGTTAGTTATATTGTTTTTTAAATATTGCTTTAATTGTACCCATATTTAAATACCATTATAACTTTCAGGCAATTAGTTACAAACTTGAAAGATTTCCTTTGTATACTGTAAATGCCACTGCTTTTCACATTTCCTTTACAATTCTAAGAATTATTAGTTGTTGTACAGTAAATTCAATGAATTACAATAATTTATTTATCTCTCAGTGATTTTTGTCTATTATTTGCATATACTAGCTCTCGTACTCTTCATGTCTCGACTTTTATTTTTATATTGTGATTATTTCAAAATCATTTTTATAATTTGTAAGTAACAAGTATGAACTTGTTTTTTTTTTCTCCTTAGAGCAAATGGAAATGTATTTAAACTTCTAAAAAAGGAGGTTTACATTTTAATATTCCCTTCTCAGCAACTTACTTCTTAAATTGATATTTGCCACTTAATTCGTTGTTTTTTAAATTGCCTTATTTTATTACCTTGCAATTATCCTTATTTACAAAAGCCTTTTGAAGCATCCTTTAAATTTTAATAAAAGGTATTCATAAAATTTTCCCATTTATGTATATAAATGTAAGTTCTGGGAATATGAAAATATCAAGTTCTTGAAATTGTGTCATTTTTCTTTTTTGAAATGACTCATTTAAAATTATCTTGTAGCTTTTGGAAAGTTTTTCAGTTTTGCATTTAATTTCCAAACACTTAAAATGGCTTCATAAAGTACAAGCATTCCTCAGAGTGCAAATCGGTAATTTCCGGCTTAAGTTGTTAATGAATTTCTGCTCTTTTGTGTCCTTTTGTCCAAAACTATTTAAATACTTTCAAAAAAGTCCAACTTCATTTTCATAGGAGATCATTTGTGGACAGCCCTTAACATAAAATGCTTGTTTGACCTCATGAGTTTACGATCACTTACTAATTTATCAGATAAGATGAACTCTAGTCAGTATGAAGTAACTGTCCTGGTCATGCGAATTTCGACTATTATAGTCTAGTCTTGATAACTCGAATATTCCTTCATCTCAAACTTTTTATTAGATCCTAAAACTCTAATCAGTGGCAATTTCCTATAACTCGAGCTGCCAATAACATAAAGCTGTTAGCCGGTCCTTTGGGACTAGAGCTATCGAAACTCAACTGTATTTTTTTTTAGTAGGTTCTTTTTAGTAAGATGTTACGCATACTAATGTTTGTGCTCTTAAGGTTAGAGTAAACTTTGCATGTTAATCTTAAATATTTATTGTATTTCTATTTTACCAACAGATCTTACAAACGCCTGGCCTTTGGGAAAGCGAAAATCCTCAAGGTTTTTCCCTCACAGATTTAAGTGCTAACTCACAAAGCTCTTGTACTGGTTACTGCTCTATATGATTTTCTTTGAATTACTGTAACAGTAATTTTTTTTTTTTGTGATTTATGGACAAATACCATTTGAAGTTTCATCTTGTACTTTAAATTGTTTTGTTCTTCAAATTATCTGCAACTTGATATATATTTATTTACATTTGAAATATAATTTTTTTAAATAAATTAATTATTTATTTGTACCACAAAAACATGTTTGTATATTTCTTTTGTATCATATCCATTATTTTTAAACAAATTTTATTCATATTTATGCAGGTTGTGAAATTTTTAATTGAAAATCTATGTACAAATATTTATCAGAAAGTTTTCTATTACCTGTTTCCAAACAATACAACCATGATTTTAACAGTAGTTTTATAATCTTATTCCAAGAACATAAACAAATTTCATTTTGTGAAATTTGATATTTATGCTGTCGTTGAGAATAAACCCATTAACTGATTTAGTTATGTATATTATTCAATGTATATTAACCTTCACTTTCATATGATTTACAAGGTCTGTCTTTTAAGTAATGAGAATATTTTTGTCCTGACGCGGCTGTACGCCAGAGGGCGCTCCGACCGGTTGTAGTCGGTAGTGTGGCCTTCGGCCTTGATAACGCTTCATTCGGCAGTAGTTTGCTGGCTTTAGTTGAGGCGGAATCACGTGAAGCGTAGACGTCTTCGAAAAAGTGTGTGCAAGCTCAAAATGCGACAAAACATTGAACAGCATTACGCAATCAAATTTTGCGTGGAATGATTCAGCAAGCTTACGGCAGGGAAAGCTTATTGCAAGCTTAAGTTTTAGATGCCATAAAATGTTTAAAAAAGGCGAGGGAGCGTGGAGGAGGAACCCACTGCAGGTCACACAATCAACATCAAGAACCGCAGAAACCGAGCAACGTGTGCGAAATTTCCTGAACACAGACCTGCGTTTAAGTGTTCGCATGATCGCAGAACAGCTAGGAATGGATAAAATAGTTGTGCACAAAATCATCAGTGAGGATCTTGGGATGAGAAAGATTTGCGACAAACTCGTGCTGAAAGTTTTGACGGAAGTTTAAAAGCAAAACCATGAGGCCGTTTCAAATACTCTTCCAAAGTCTCCCCCCCCAACCTTGACCCCCTCCCCCCAGTAGACCTTCTCCTCTTCCCTAAAGTGAAAGCCGCCCCCAAAATGCGCCACCACGGGGCCCTAGATGATGGCAAAAGGGCTTGCACGTATGCTGTGAAGGATGCTTCAGTTGGTGGCTACCAGGGGGCGCACGAAGCGCGGAAATGTCACCTGTAGAAGTGTGAAGATGCTCAAAGAGTATATTTTGAAGACTACTAAAAATTTGTAGCGATATCTCTAATAAATTATTTTTTACGGACTTATTCTCATTACTTAAAAGACAGACCATGTACAGCTATTCCTAGGAAGAAAAAAATAAAATTTTCTCACTTTTATTGTGCTTACTTGTTTCTATAGCATTTTTAAATAAAATATTTCTTTACTAAGTTTCTTTAGATAAAACAATGTAATTTTTAAAGTGATTTTCATAGTAATCTTTTTTCTTGTTGTTATGCATCATATTAATGTAATTAAAAATTGTGTTAATCAATGAACTTTCATTTTATTTCTTCAGTATGATTATATGAAATCTTGAATCATGCATGCATCTTGTTTATGATTAGAGGTGGGAGCGATTGAGAAAAACACTAACCTATATAACACAATCCTCTATAAACCACACAGCTTTTCAGAAGTGAACAATAAGTTTTGTTGTTAAAATAAATCCATCAGTTTGCCTTGCACATTTAGCCTTTCATGTTCGCAAAAATTTAAGTAATATTTGTAACAAATCCTTTGCAGTTCCACACATCTCTCCAATTTTACTTCATGCTTTTAAATTTTCTGACAACGCAACGCCAAATCCGGGCTCGGCACACGCCGACACCTGATTGGCCTAGCTTTTGCTCCTTTTCTATTTAAACTCTCCCGGTACTTTGGTTCTTTCCATTTCTTGCTTGACACTGAAGAAGGGGGCTATATGCCTTTGAACAATGTTTGCCAATTTTAATTTGACCTATTTGTGCTTTCAGGCGTTGTTTTTTGGTTTTTACCCTGTTAATAATAGCGTATATGCTTATTTCCATGACCTAAATGTAGCATTTGACATTTCCCCACATAAACCTCACTTAGTAATATGATCCAAATCCTCTTGCAGCTGATTTACTTGTGCATTATTTTCTACAACCCCCATAACTTTGACGTCTTCAGCAAAACAAATCATGTTTCCGGAAACATTTTCATGAATATCATTTTTTAAATAATAAACGAAAGGGAACAAAATGCAGGCTCACAGGGAGGGTGGGGGGAGGATAACACATTCCTTCTCTTAGAATGTTCGTACCTTCGACTCAACTCTGCAGCCATAGCAGAAATGCAGGCTTGGAAAACATGACTGACTTATATTAGAATTTTAAAGTCTTTGACTCTAAGTCCCCTATCAACTCCGACTTTTCAACTCCAATTCTGAATTCTCTCTCTCTCAGCAAACATGATATAAATGCAGGGAAAAAAGACCGACTCCTGCTCTTTTTTTGTTCATTTATTAATTTGTTTTATTTCATTTATTATTTTGGCAGACTACTTTTTTTAACATTTTTTTTTCATTTAAGAGAACATTTTATAATTAATTTTTAATTATTTTCAACGAATTAAAAATAAAATTTGAGACCTTTTTATTTTACAAACAAGTTTATTTTGTTGAATAAAATGTTTTGATGTGCATTCATTTTTAATTCTGTTGCGAAAACTATTCAAGAATTTTTCTGTGGAAGGACCATATTAGCTGCATTGTTTAAAAGGTGCTACAACTTTATTTATTCGTTTATTTACTATTTACATATCTACCTCATCAGATGAGAGAGACATAGTTTTTTAGAAAACACCTTTAAGTGCTGAAAAGATATGTTTAACACAATTTCATGTCTCAGATGATTAAGAGAAAAGTGATTAGATGCTAGAATGCTGATGTTGGTGTACAGGAAAGTAGGATTGTTTAAATCTCGACAGAACTTCTTGTTTTTCGTTACATTTGACTCCTCCCCCTTGGTCACCCAAGCCTCAAATTTTAATTTGATGACCCACTTACTCTTTCAAAGTGATATAATTTATAGACCTGTAAGTGATTTTGTTTCACTTAACTCCTTTTTATTTAAACATTTTTATTTACAGTCTAGAAAAGTCCTTGAGTATTTGGTAAAAATGAGTTCAGCTTACTAATTTGTTACTCATTGCAGTACATGTGATCAAAAAGTAAACATCCAGAACTGAAAATAATTTACTCTCATAATGTTGAAATTATAAACTAACTCACTGCTCTGATAAATAAAAGCTAAAAGGTTTAAAAAAAACACATTTTCAATGAAATTTATTCATTGTCAAGTTACAAACACAGGGTTGCCACAGGATACTTAAATGCTACTTTTTGCTACTTTTTTGGACATGAGGCGACTTTAGATACTTTTTTATTCAAAAACAGGCCAAAAAGCTACTTTTTTTCACTGAATCTGCTTTTTTGGAGACTTTTTCCCCCTGACGTAAGTATTTTTTTTAAACACGTGGAGATTTTCTTTCATCCATGGTTTTAAATAATTTTTATTTCAAAAATAAAACCTGTCCTAAATAGACATTATGGGCTGCACCGATCCACTGCATCCAATCAACAAGTTGGGCGTGGCTTAAGTGATGCGAAAATGAAAGTCAAATTTGTATACTTCGTACATTACTGATGTCTGCGCTTTTCCAGAAGCTGAAACCTAAAACAGTGTGATGCAAAAGAGTAGACAAAATGCTAATATACGACTAAAATGAAAACCATTCAGCAAAATGCTTTCAAATTTCTGCTGCAGGCAGACAATATTGTCCCAAAACGTGTCTGGAGTTTTTTTAAAAATAACCGAAACAAAAATTGGAAATTACAAAAAACATTTTTTTTTTTTTTTTTTTTGCTTTTTTTGCTGTTGCAAGAGTTTAGACAAAAGTCAGATTTTATGCAAATTTCTCTTGAAAGGTAATTGTTGGAGGAAAGGTGGGACTTTGATTATAAGGTGCAGAGAATGCCGAATGAATAATCAAACTTCCATATCTCTGTAGTTCTCGTGTAAAGAAGAAGAGAAAGTTAAGAAGCCGAAATTTGGAAATGAATCCACTTTTCTAATTTTTCGTCTTTCAAATTGGCCCTTGTATAATAGTACATTGTTTTTTACTTCGTGGAAAGCAAATTCAGACATGTGTATTGATCAAAAAAGCCAAGAAAAATTATATTTCGTAAGGATGAAGGAATTGTAAAAAGGGCTCAAACTGGCGTTGGCCCATTAATCCTACAAAACTTCTACTTGGGTCAAAAACAGCACGTGACAGCTAAGTAGATGAACAACTGAATCGGGATCTCCCCCCCCCACCCCCCCACCCACCCCCAAAAAAAAAAAAAAGAATTGTGCTTGAGCCTCTTCGGAAACAGTGTCCCAAATAAGCCAGATTTTAATGGTAAAAGCAGCACAGCTTATGAAGCAAAAGACATTTAAAATATTAGAATAGCTCAGCAATATAAAGTTGAGGAATAGGGAAATAGAGCATGAAGATGAAGCAAATAAATTAAATTGCTTAGTGAACAAAAGGAAAACTACTTTGATAGAATCATTTTTCTGTAAAAAATCAAAATAGATTTTCAGAGTTTATTTTATATTTTTTTTTATTTTTAAACATATAATTTTTATATGTTTATTTTATATGGGCGATTCTCTGTAAACTCGTCATTTTCTTCACAAAATCTCTCCGGGCACGGTTTTTTGAAATGTTCGTATAATTATAATACTATTGCTCAGAAAGTGAATCTATTACTTTGGTTTGAAAGAGGGCCAATTGAAGTTTGTGTTTGTCTGATAAATCATGATAGGGGGTAAGTTCCCCGCCTAGTATGACTAGGCAGGTGACTGTTTTTGCTCTTTGTTGCGTAATATCTGCGAAACTATTGGAACGTAATTAGTTACGTGACTACCTATAAATTTAGGCACAAATCGTGGATATAATAACTAATATGTTTTATAATTAAATTAATTGACATTAATAAAATCACTTCCCAGAGGACTGTTTTTGCAACGACCCTGATGCATACTTTCATCACAAATGTGGCTCTCAAACTAAGCAAAATAGTGTTTCAACACCGTTCTCAACGATTTCGGCAAATTCACACTGATTACTCTAAACTTCATGCCAAAATGAATTTGCAAAAGTTATAGATTTTTCGTATTACAGATTTAAATTTGTTGCAGGGGACTGTTTGAAAAAACTCCAGACAGAATTTACATGACAATTTTAAGTCTTAGAAATACATAATTATACCTTATTTCATAAGAAAAATCTAGCTTCATTATTCTACTTTTAGATATTAATTGCCAAATTTATGTAGTGTTAATGGGTTTTTTAAATACTATCTTTAACAGTTAGACTATGGGATTGGGACAGCCAGGGGACTGTTTTTGGCGCTTAGATAATTTCTAGAAAAAAAAATTAAATTGTTATCACTCCAAATACAGTTGGGCCACACAGTATTAATGCTTTACTTGTATTAAGAGCGATAATTACTTTATTACACTTTATTATTTTTAAAATACTCAGTCCGGACAGCCAATTACCAATTTACAGAGAATCGCCCATATTGTTATTTTTTCTTTTGAATGGCAGTAGATTCAGGGATCAAGGAGATATAAAAGAGGAGGAGCTAAATCTCTGCTATCTAAAAGTGGCAACGAATTCTCACCCGGCCGCCAAAGGACGCTAGCTGAAACGCTCCCTATCTCCTACGGGAATCAATGTAAATGATACTGAATCTGTCATCTTTTTAAATGCTGCTATGGGGAAGAAAAAAAATTTTTTTCAACTGGATTTTGGTGTAAATCTTCGATTGACATTATGAATTAAATATGAATTTCATCCCACGAAAATAGGTGCTGTATTCTTTGAGAAATAGGTTTAATCGAATGCACTTACTAACTTGTCGAATCTGTCATTTTAAAAGACTGCTGTTGGCAAGAATATTTTTTTTTAAATTGGAATTTTGCTCAAACCATCGATTAACATTATGAACTAAATATATTTAATAAATACATTTAAACTAATAATTATTTCGTCTACTAAATATATTTAATTAATAACAAAATTAAATTCTGACATAATTAATTTTTTGCCTCATGCTTAATTTATCAACAATTTAGTGAACTGATTCTCAGCAAAAATTATATCGTACAATGCAAAGAAAATGTCACATACAGTCACATATATGTCAAATTTGGCAAATCGCTTTATGCCGTCGATTAAACATCTTTCTTAAAAAATACAGCAAAATTTCAGTGGGGTCGATCAAAGTCATATTTAGTTCATAATGTTAATCGATGGTTTACACCAAAATCCAGTTGAAAAAAATTTTTTTCTTTCCCATAGCAGCATTTAAAAAGATGACAGATTCAGTATCATTTACATTGAGTAGTAAAGGAAGTATTGTGATCACGAAAAAAATTTCACTCAAATTTCGGTCTAAATTTTGACTTTGCTCACCCCCGTAGTTTTTTCGACCTATCAACACCTAACAACATACAAACAGCCGAAAAATCAATTTCGACCACCCCCGAGTAAATTACGACGAGTTTTCTCGTGACACCTGTGTATACGTATGTGCGGATGTATGTCGCATAACTCAAAAACTATATGCCGTAGAAACTTCTAGCTTGGTATGTAGGCTCTGAGGGGGTCTAGTTGTGCACCTCCCCTTGTGATTGCATTCGAAAATTCCCAAGGGGGTCTTTTACACCTTTTTTGGGATAAATCAATGTTAATTTCAATACAGACTCAAGTGATATGAATTAGCGCGACCACTTGGCGACATGTCGCCAAGCTTTTGGTCGCCAAGTGTTTGACGCCAACTTGGCGACATATCGCCAAGTTGGTGACAAATTTGGCGAAAAAATTATTTTTTGAATTTGGGTTCAACTTGGCGCTATTGGCGATATTTTGCGAAAAATTCACTGAATTATATTAAAATCAGCAATATTTAGAAAATTAACCATTGTAAAATATTTTTTGCATTGTTTTGTGGCAGATTAGGGGAGTACCCCAAAGCAGAATTTTTAGTGATATTCTGCAACGCAAAATTATTTGCCCAAAATTGTTCTGCAAGATAGATTTATACATTATGTAGTCAAAATGTTACCAAAAAGTGTTTTCTCATTTTTACATATAACGTACTGCAATTTAGAATTTAATGAAACGCAACCAAATTGAAATATATATATATATATACATACATATATATATATATATATATATACATATATATATATATATATATATATATATATATACGGGTCATTCCAGCGAAAATGGTGCAAATCTGGTCTGAAACTCTTTACTTATATTAAGATTATCAATTTAAATAATTTCCACCAACTAGTCATATTTTTTTTTAATTGAGTTTCAATTTATTTGTGTATAATGAAGTGTAAATAACTAGTACATGACTCATTTATGGAAGGATATTAAATATTTTGATCACTTCGTGTAACAGAGTGGACAAATAAGCCTTTAAAATATATTCATAATCACAAAGAAAAGTTAGAATCACAGAACAAGCATAAAGTGGGATAAACAGCCTAAAACTGTAAGTCTGTCTGCAATTTCAAGAAAAAATTTCTTTTTTTCATCATGAAATCGACTAACAGAGTGGACATTCAACAGTTCAAATTAACTACCATAAGAAAAGAATGAGGCTCACCCTGATTGTTGACGACATAATTCAATATAGCAAGCTAATCACGGCAGTTATACTACCTATGTTTTTTTAAAAATATATCAGATTGAATGCAATTGTTTATTTTATTTCCAAAAAGCTTGTAACAGAGTAGACAATTCGAAACATAGAAAAACATAGAATAGTGTTTTTTGGGGATTTTTTTTTTTTTTTCATTTGCGTAACAAACTGCAGAAATGGTATTAGAAGCATCTTTTGTGCACTGCAGTGTCATTTATTTTGTTGTTACATTTCAATTTAGTTTTAAATCACATTGAAAATTCTAGCAATTTGAAGCTGGGACACGTCATTTTCTCCTTCTTCTGACAAAGATTTTTTTTGTGTCATTTCTAAATGGATTATACCTAATTAATTTATACTTGATGACACAAAATTAAATGGAGAACCAATAAAAAATACACTTAATGGGTGGGAGTTATTATTTATTTTAAAAAATTCTAAAGTCTCAGACATGATTTGTACCATTTTCGTTGGAATAACCCATATATGCTTGCGTACTTACATGCTGTGTGTGTGTGTGTGTGTGTGAGTTTTTTTTTTTTTTTATAGAAAGAGTAGCGAAATTATTTGCGTACTGTTGTCAGCCTTCGACGAATGTTTCAAGTCATCAAAGATCACCAGAAAAGAAGTTGTAATACCTCTTTCTTTAGGCCACACCATATTTACTTATAGACACCTTTTTTGCCCTTATGTAACACACGTAATGTCAATCAGACAGTATTGCATATACAATGGAGATTACTCGCGGATTGTCCAAATTTCAATCATATTCGTTTCAACTTCTTTAATCATTTTCATCCTTCTTTGAAAGACTTATTAGGGAAATTGTTCCTTCTTCAGCAGATTGGATTTCTGTTTTTTACTATTCAAAATTTAAAACTTCATTGATGTGTTGATTTCAGCCAAAATTTTCTTAATTCTACAGACTTCAAATATTTTAATTTTGACGCTTTTACTTTTAAACAATTGTTTGGCTCTGTATAGCGTATTAAGGCTTTTATGCCAAAAATCCAACCAAATCAACTTAATTTTTTAACACCATGGTAAAGACAATAATTATTTTTGAAATTTGTTTCATTTTTCTATGAAGAGTTTGAATTAGAAGGATCTCATAAGTTTGCAAATACTTCTTGCTTTATTTTCATTAATTCATATTTTAAACGCTTTAGTTTAAGAAATATATTTATAATTATGTTATTAATGCTTACTACATATATACTTCATCATCGGTTCAGAAATTCAGTTCAAAATACTCAAATTCAAAAAGTTCAAGCTCGGCATTGGGACGTTAACTAATTTCCAGATCGCAGAACAAATGGAAAAAAACATTTTTTCGATTGGGGGGGGAGGGTGGACTACACCTATTTTCCTAATTTTAGCCTGAAGTTAATTGTTTCAAATATAATTACTTCGTCCCCGCGATTCTCTCAAGCGGAAAAATTGTTTTAAAATAATTTGAATGACTATTTTTAGTTCAAGCTCCGTCAGAAATTCTGCGGCCAAAATGTGAAATCCCGAAAAACTTGAAAGGAGACCCCCCCCCCCCCCCCACTCCACCCCGCGTTTCTTTTACGCGAAAAAATTGTTTTAAACATCATTTGAATAAATAATTTTCACTACGAGTTCCGTAAGTGCAATTCTGCGGCAATATGTGAAATGCTGCAGAACTTTAAACAAAGCTTTGCCCCCGCTAATCTCTCACCGGAAAATTGTTTTTAATACAATCTGAATAACTAATTTGCGGTTAAAATGATATGGCCCGCAGAACTACAGACGTAGCTTGTGTACCCTCGATTCTTCTGTAGGAAAAATTATTTGAAATCTTAATTTGTTCTGTAAGATTCGTCACAGCAGTTTTGCGGTCAAAACGCAAAGAGAACTTCAAGCGAACACCCCACTCCCCGCCATTTATTGATGAGTAACGATTTATTGTTTCAATGAAAATTTGAAAAGTTAATTTATTCTGGAAGTTTCGTTGCTGACGTTCTGTGGCCAAAATGTGAAAGCTCGTAGAACTTTAAACGAAGCCTGCGCCCCTCGACTCTCTCAACAGGAAGAGTTAATAGTTTTAAACGTCATTTGAATAACTAATATGCACTGCAGGTTTCGTCTCTGAAGTTCTGTGGCCAAAATGTGAAAGACCGCGAAACTTCAAGCGAGTACCGCCCCCCCCCCCCTCCCGCGATTCTCTCACGAGGAAAAAATGTTTTCAACATTGTCGAATACCTAATTTGTACCGCAAGTTTTGTCACTGAAGTTCTGCGGATAAAATGTGTAGGCCCGCAGAATTTCAAACGCAGCCCGTTTTCCCGCGATTCTTGAACACGAAAGAATTAATTGTTTGAAATAAAATTTAAATAACAAAAGTTTGTACTGCAAGTTTCGTCACTGAAGTTCTCGGGATAAAATGTGTAGGCCCCCGCAGAACTTCAAACGAATCCCGCTCACCGCGACTCTGTAACGCGGAAGAATTAATTGTTTTAAACATACTATTTACATACATATTTGAAAAACTATTTGTACTACATGCTTCGTCACTGAATTCCTGCGGCCAAAATGTGAAAGCCTAAAGAATTTCAAGCGAAGCTTGCGTCCCCGTGATTCCCTCATGAAGAAACATGGTTTAGAAAAACAAAGAGTCGTCACTGAAGTTCTGCGGATAAAATGTGAAGACCTGCAAAACTTCAATTGAAAATCTGCGCCCCTGCGACTCTCTTGCGAAAAAATTGTTTCAAACATAATTTGAAGAACTGATTTGTGTACTAACCGCAAGCTTCGTCACTTAAGATCTACGGCCAAAATGTGAAGGCTCGCAGAATTTCAGACTAAGTTTGCGTCCCCGCGATTCTCATGCGGGAAAAAATAATCGTTGGAAACATTATTTGAATAACGAATGTGTACTGCAAGTTTCGTAGCTAAAGTTCTGCGGCCCAAATAAGAAGGACTGCAGAACTTCAAACGAAGCCTGCGCAAGTGTCATTACTGAAGTTCTGCGGAAAAAACAGGAAGGTCCTCAGAAGCTCAAGTCAAGTCGTCCGCACGTCTGCTGTTTTTTTTTTCGAACGATAACGTGTTTTTTTTTTTTGCTTAATTTTTACTAGAATTGTTCTGCAGCCCCGATGTCTGTTCTGCTACGTGCGTCGCCGATTTAGCAGTATTCTGCTTTCGGGGGGGGGGGGGGAGTAAATATTTGAATTGTTACCTTGCTCACTCCAAGCACTTTTTTTAACACTTAAGGCAACTACTAAGAAATTTACACGCAAAAGGAAGTAGTGTAGGGTCCATACCAGATTTTTTAAAATGAAAGCATCAAAATCAAAAAAAGATACAAATAAAATAATTTATTACAGTAAAAAAACAATTACAATGGCATCTTAACATTTTTATTCGATGAATATTATTAATAATTATCGGTATAATCATTGAAAATTCGAAAAAGCAAAAAAAAAAAATCCGGAGGTTTGAAGATAGAACATGATTAAAAATATTTCATTTTCGGTATTTTCAGGAACATGAAAATACTAGAATCGATCATGAAAATGCTGGAAATCCGGTAAAATACCGAAACACAATCACCCTTGGAATGAGTGAGAAAATAAATTTGAAAAATCAGAAACTTTAATTGAAGCAAAATGATAACAACTTACAAGGTGAAAATAAATAATGTTGAAGTATAAAACTGAAGATATTATTTCATATGAATAAAAGTAATGTTTTTGCTTGGGGGGGAGGGGGGTGTTCTGAAAATATACAACAGCACATGTCCAATACTGAAGAGAGAAAATCTTTTATATTACCTTAAGTCTTGTGAGCACTGTGCTGGGAAAATGTTTCTTTTTTCTTTTTAATTTTGCCAAATCCGTACATGCATCAGCAAAATTACATGTTAAACTTATAAAAAATTTCTTTCCAACGCATTAGTAATTTATTTTTGCAGTGAGAGCTACAAAAAGTAGTTTTAAATGAAGTTATTAAAAAATTATAATATAACTAATGTTATAAAAAAAGTTTGTAAAATATTTACAGGATACAGAAAAATTGAAACCTTACGCATGACACACAATTATAGTTTTAAAAATTTAACTCAAACATTAGAGAATTTTAAAATTCACAAAAAAAATTACAAAATTTTCTGCAGAGCGAAATATAAAGAAATTTCCAACAGAAAATATTCATTTATTTCATTAAAAAGAGATTTCCAATGTTGGCGGTTCATTTCTGAATTTCTACCAGTCGTGGAAGGCAAAGCAACGGTTTGTCAATTCATATGTCACAGCGAGCTATCACTAAGCGAGATTGTGGCAACGATTTTATTGAAATTTTGAAAGTTGACATTTTTTTTCAACTGAGAGAGCTATAAAGAATAGTAATAAAAATAGTATGCAGATTTGTAATGTAGAGGGGGAGCACACATTAGAGGTCAAGACATTGAAAAACTGTTGCCTTAAACCTACCTTTAACATTGTGCATTTGATATTCAGTACTATTAGAAACTGAAATATATTATTAGGGATCAACAGCGAATCTTAAATAATGGAATTATCTTAGCAGGAGTAAAAAAATTGTGCATTTCAAATATAACGTTAACAAAAAATCTGGTATGGAAACCCACACTACTTCCTTTTACGTGTAAATTTCTTAGTAAGTAGTTGCATTAAGTATTAAAAAAGTTGCTTGGAGTGAGCAAGGTAACAATTCAAATATTTACACCCCTAATCTGCCACGAAACAGTGCAGAAAAATATTTTACAATGGTTAATTTTTTAAATATTGCTGGGCGATTTTAACATCATTCAATGAATTTTTCTCAAAATATCGGCAATAGCGCCAAGTTAAAGCCAAATTCAAAAAATAATTTTTTTTTCACTAAATTGGTCGCCAACTTGGTGATATGTCGCCAAGTGGCGACATATCGCCAAGTGGTCGCGCCAATTCATATCACTTGAGTCTGCATTGAAATTAACAGATTTACCCCAAAAAAGGGGTTAAACGCCCCCTTGGGAACATTCGAATGCAACCACAAGGGGAGGTGCACAACTAGATCATCCTCAGAGTTACATATCAAACTAGAAGCTTCTATGGTATATAGTTTTTAAGATATGCGACATACATATGTATATACAGACGTCACGAGAAAACTCTTCGTAATTAACTCGGGAGTGGTTGAAAAGGATTTTTCGGCTGCTTATATGTTGGCAGGTACATATGCACGTGCTGACAGGTCGAAAAAACTACTGAACATTCATTCCGGGGTGAGCAAAATCAAAATTTAGACCCAAATTTGAGTTAATTTTTTTTCACGATCACAGTACTTCCTTTACTACGTCATTGTAAAAAGTTATACTTTATGAAAAAAATATAAGAATCTCCTAAGTTTGAAAATAACAACTTGAAATAAACATAATAATATCACATAGACTATCAACATTTGTAAAAAAACACAGCAATATTAAATGTAAAAAGCACATAGTAATAAAGTACTTCTGAAAATGAAAAAAAAAAATCTGTAAATTTAAAAAAAAAAAAAAAGATGCTTCAAGGTCAAAGAGACTTGCGGTATGGCATAGAAAAAGCATTTGTCAGAACATGAAACTAAGTTTGAAAAGGGGTGAAATCAGCAGCCAGTTTTTTTCTTTGGGGAAGGTGGGGGATAGAGTAGACAGGTGCACCTGTTTTCTTGTTTCCTCTTGAAACTTTTAAGCAGTTGCTTCTGAAAGGTTTTGTTTTGTGGATGAGCCAGAGTTGAAACACTTTTTTTAATGGTTGAATGACAGATGTTTGCTTTATTTATTTTTTTTTCAAAATTCCATTTATTTTCAGGTAAGAAAAAGAATATTCATACTTTTCAAAACTTTATGAATCAAAAATGGACTTTTCTAAAACACATTTTAAGAAAGGTTTAAAAAGGTGACTAAAATTCCAAAAGGTGACCAAAATTTCAAAAGGTGACTGAGTCCTCGCCCTTCATCTATTGCCCTTTAGCTTTATTGTACAAGCTTGCTTGTTTGTTTTCCGCTAAAAATAAAGCACAAAAAACGTTCAATTCTAACATTTCTCTATCGTTAGTATAGAATCAGAAGCTCGTTTCTCCAAATATCTCAACCCAATTCCTTTTACAGATACTGCAATGTACCTCTCCATGACAGCTATCCTCTTCAACACAAAAAAAAATGTAACGAATACGTAAAAAATAACCCATTTATTTAACTTGAACATACATTCATCTTTTTAAACTGGTCGTATTTTCTGTTTGTTTTTATGTTAGTATAGTAATAATAAATATTATAACTTTTTAAAGAAAGTTAGTGTCATGAAATTATTAAGCCTTCTGGCGGAAAAACCACACCAACTTAACAGACCCTACCAAAGGCCAGCTGAAGTAAATTCAGGCTACTGCCAGGAAGATAAAAGTTAAAATTCAAGAAGCTAATCAAGACAATAAGTAAAAATGGATAGTAAAAATGATTTTCATGGCTTAGAAAGAAATATTTCTTTTTATTAGATGACAATATTTTATTTAAATGAAATTATAAACAGTTCATTCTTGGCTTAGTCTTTTTCTGCTATAGTAGTCAAATGCACTTCAATTTCAGCTTCTGTCAATTTTCTGTGGGAGGAAAAACATTAAGGTCAACATTAGACTCATTTTCTTTTTAAACACATCAGAACATAGCATTTTGTTACATAGCACTAGACTATGAACGAGTTCAATCTATTCATTTTAGCTGTGGTTTAAATCTTCAACAAGATTTAACCATACGCTTTTTTTAACTTAAAACTTATATATCTTCTTGATAATCAAAATTTTCACTAGTTCTGGTTAATAATATCAAAGCAATAGAGGCACATAGTAAATCAAAATTGACTCGTGTTACAGAAACTTGTTAGTATTTTAAAATACAGAGATGTCTTATCTTATTCTTTCACAATCGGTTCATCTTTAATTTAATAAATTTACCACACCCTATGCAAGTTGCTATGGAATATTATGAATTAGTGGATGAGGGTGTTTAAAATGTTTAACTGGTATTGCAAATCATTTATTTTTAAAACTTTCTCCTCTGTTGGGAAGGCAGGGGGCTGTGGTGGCCCGATCGATAAGGCATCAGACTAGTGTCCGGAGGGACCCGGGTTCGATCCCAGCTGATCAAAGATCCACCGTCATGATTAATAGTGGCTGGGAGGTGTTAAAAATGTCGTGGTCACAAAGTCCTCCAAGTGAAACGATACCTCTGGGGGTGCTGGGCCTAGGGTTTGCTCGACCCTAGGTTCTGGTTCAAAATTAAGAACAGAGCACTCTTCAGGGCCCAATCCCGGTAAAACCATGAAGCTGTGGTAGGTACGGAGGACCCCTGGAGTGTGAAATGAAATGATATGAAATGTTGGGAAGGCAGATACTATTACCATGCATGCGCTGAATGTCCAAGGAGCAGTTTATATTCCTCTAAATGCCCTCAACTCCGTTCTATTTCTACTTAACGAACGATACTTAAAGTATTTGCATCAAACCTATAATTTAACCTTTTGGATCCAGGGTCATTTGTATAGAAGTTTTCCTTTTGAGACGGGCTGGTACAACTGTTGAACAGCATTTCCCTTTTCCTCTGAAAATGGAAGGTGCAACAGCAAGCACTTAGGTTTTATGACTTCGCGGTTTGAATACAAAGCTGTAATCCCCCAGTAAGATTTTATGAAATCTTGGAAAAATCCCCTGCGTCAAAGGGTAGAAGCAAAGATTTCAACCCCATACTCAAAGGAAAAAAGACTTGCAGTACAGCATGTGTACCACCCGTTTCTAAAAGGTTAAAGCACTTCTTTCCACTAGCCCAAGTGTAAATCTCTTTTGTTCTAAATTGTTGAAAATTATTTAACCTAAACAGACATTAATAGTATATTAAAAGTTGGAGAGAAAAATTACAAAATCTCAAACATTTAACTGAAATTTTAAATCTTATTACTCATGTAATACCTGAATTTGGGTTCACTCTTTGAAACAATACCAACTTCAATTTCTGAGGGCTTAAAATCAGCAGACAGCACAGTAGATAAGGCAGATATGGCCAGCTATATAATACAAAAATAAGATTCATTTTCTGAAATAATTAACAATTTAAAAAAGAAAAAACATCCATGATAACTTTAAAGTTAAAAAAGTATGAAATTTAAAATGCAGTTCTCTACAATAAATAGAAGTTATCAGCATGTTTGGTATACGAACCACTGTTGTGTTCTTACAAAAACTGAACATAACAGCTCAGACCTGTGATCAAATATGCTTTGATTTTGCCAACAATTAAATCTGTGCAATAGTGCATGAGACGTCTTACAACATAATTTTCTTGTTGGAGCATCAAAATTTCAGCTATCTTCAATACATATACACACACATAATGTTCAACATTTTGCTTTTTAGTAAAAAAAAGCAATTATATTAGCATCATATGCGTGCATAACAAAACCGATGCAGGATGCAGTAAAATTCACTATAGCTCAAATCACAAAAGGCTATTGTGCTGCGTAGATCACCTGTCTGCAATTCCCTCTTTTCTTGCCCACTCTCCTAGAGCGAATAATAGCACGAGCATGGTTTCCACAAGGCATATCCAAACAAATTTAAAATTTGGTTCCTGCACACATAATGAAGCAATATAAGGGCAACAAGTGAAGCCTCCCTGTCTGTTAGGAAAGAGTTTTGTTGCCTTGTAACAACTGGGGTAGTTCCAATTACATTGACCAGAAATTCCTGAAGGTTACACTGAACTCCTGACAGTTGAAGTTCAATGACCTATTTCCTGTAAACACTAAAAAAATTCCTCTGGCGGCTGAAACTCCAAAATTGAATGTAAAAGCTGGAGACTTGGCAGATCAGTAGTATGAAGGCCTCTGAAAATGAAATTTTCTTATCAGTGCTAAAGAAATCTAGTGTTCACTAAGAGTGTGTATATGTGTCCACACTTGGCCACTCAAAATAATCATGCAGCCGATGAAAGTGATAATTCCTGCTGAATAAAATAGTGTGACTGAAGGCCCAGCCATGTAACTCTTTGTAATGGAATCTAGATAACGCCAAGACTTCAAATTTAAATTCTTTAGATGTAAAGAAAAAACAGAAGTTTGAATTTACTTAGCTTGTTTCAACAGAATTTAGAGCCTTTGAACAAAAATTACAGCACTCAAACTAAGCTTTATGCAAACATTTCAATTATTTAATTATAAATTTGTTTCTGAAATGTATTCAAAAATTTTAGTCATTTTTAAATACAATAAGTTTTAGATACTATAAGAATAAATATTTTATCATGTATTAAAATTTTGGAAAAATTTCAGAAACATGAACAAAACAATTGTAACAAACACAAATTAATTTAATTGTAATCAACTGGCAATCACCTGAACTGCTTCATCATGCTCATAGACAGATTTTTTCTTAAACTTTTTCTCTAAATAACTGTTAGCTTCAGTTTGCTTAACGCCAACACTAGTTGCACGATAACCACAGTAATATCCAGCTGGATCCGCTTTATACAGCAAAGGACCACGTTCATCGTCATAAGCAATCAACATCATACCTAAAAAAGTTAAACAATATTGTTTGCAAAAGATACAAAATGAGACCAGATTACCTGGAAAACAAGCATTGCTTTTTTTAGAGTTTCCCCTTGGCATTTTGAGGAGGGCTTTTTGCCATGCCACTTTGAATTTAACAGTCAGTGTGCCGTGCAATAAAAAATCAAATATTATTTGAAAAAAGTTGTCAACATTTCTAACAAAACCCCAGCCATCTTGACCACAACAGACTTAATGACATGAAAAATGAACATAGTTTTTTTTTTATTATGCTTGTAACAGGATGCACATTGCATACTCATTGGTTAAAGTCAAAACAAAGGGTTTTGTAAGGGATCTGAAAAAATTAAAGGACCTATCCATAAATATTTAAATAATTGATTAAATAAATTTTATAATTTTGCTCATTTACATACAGCACTAAATAGCATTCAATGAATTATGAACTAAAATTTTCAACCATATGTTCAATAAAAGTATTATTCAATAATCAATACTTCGTAAAACATGTTCTGCCACCCACCAACTATACCACAAATAAATAATTATGATTATGATGAAGCAATAACTCCTATAGGGTCATTCTATTTTAAATCAACAAATGGGGTGCGCATCACCATTTTTGATTTTGATGAAAATTTGCATGTGTATTCCTTTTACTTTCCGGAGCTCAAAATAGTGTTCATTTTAATTTTAAAAAAATTACCCTACAACGAAAATCGGGCTCTTGATGCTTTGTCTTATGAACTATAACTTTTTTTCTACAAAGATTTTGAGCTCAAATATAGCTCATTGGAAAGCTAAGAAAAAGATCTTTTTATATATGCTATCAATAAATTTCAAATTAAAAAAAAAAAAAAAAAAAAATTCAAAGTCAAAGTTCACGACGAAAATGACATTTTTTACTACTTTTGAACAAAAAAACCAATGAAGGGTTCAACGTGACAAGCCCATTTTTTCATCATATATTCATAGTCAGAGGCGTAGCAAGGGGTGGGCGAATCGGGCGACCGCCCAGGGCCTCGCGCCTCCCGGGGCCTCGCATCTCCACTTTGCCCCGAATTTTTCTCCATTCGAACTTTGTTCCGAGACAAAATTTTACAAAGTATTCCAGAATCATACAGTTAAAAACACTATTTTTTCTGTTCAAAAAAAAAAAAAAAAAGAATGGGCCTTGCTTCGAACTTCTGTCTGATCCAAGTTTTTCCGAACTTTCGGCGCGCTCTCTTATTCACTGTTTACAGTTTTGGCTGAATCTTTATCTGCATTCAATTAAAGAACATCTGGGGCCCCTAACCCGGCCAGGGGAACAATGTGTTACTATTTTTTTTTTGAAGGCGATGCCATAGGGGCATAGGGCCCTCAAAACAGACTAAAATCGAAAACACGGATATATTGGTTTTAGAAATTACTAACTGTAACTAAACAAAGCATTTTTTTTACACTCAGGGCCTGATTTAAAAAAATGCCCGAAGCCTGGTCTACAGAGCCTGATTACTGACTAGGCCGCCTGCTTTTTAGGGGCCATCAAATAATTAAAATTGATAAAGCTAATGGCTGAAATTGTAAGGGTGACTAGATGGAAACCCAAAAGCATAAGCGTAGCGTCGGGGGGGTGCCCCCTCCCCAACTTGCCGGACACTTACTCTTTTAAACATGAAGTTTTTCGAAATCAACACGAAAATCTTAGCTAGAATATCATTTGTAGTTTTCATTTATTTCATCTTAGTAGAATGGGAGGGGGAATACATGCCCTCCGACAAAAATTTCAATGTTTGACACCTGAATGTTTCCAATATTATGACGAAAATCGTCAAAAAGAATGCTTCCGTTTATGTTACCCACAGCCAGAATTACCGTCTGGAAGAGTGTTTTGGTCAAAAGAGTCCTTAGGATTGCCAATAATGTTAAATGCAAGGCCTCTGGGGATGTTCTTCCCTCGCTGCGCCAGATTTTATCTTGACCTTCTCCATGTTTGTTGCGTTACTAAAATAATAATTTTAGAAGTGTCAGGGTTCGTACGCTCCGCCAAAACTCCTTCATTTAAGATTTTTTTTTTTTGAAGGGCCCTTTAAGCTCATGCATTTTGGAACTAAATCCTTCAAAACTCCTTCTTTTTATTTAAGACTATATTTTCTTCCTCTGTGACAGTTGTTCTAGACAAATCAATTTTCTTACTTTTCCAATTAAAGAAATATTATTTTGGACTTTGCATATTGTAATTAAAGCAGTGATTTACCACCAAAACCTTCGCACTGAAATTCAGGAAGCAGACCTACATTGTCTCATCAGAACCACCGCCATTAAATGAAAATAGAGGTTCTTAAGAATCAATTAAAGAGCCTTTGTTTTGGTTATATTTAGCTTAAAATGCCTTGTTCACAAAAGTAGCTGATTAGAACTAGCATTTGAAAGGTACAAGCAAATTATAGTATTTGGCTTCCTTCTTGAACTTTTTTCTAGTCAAGAAATCTATATTTGAACATCTGTTGGAAGAAAATTTTCTTTATCTTTTTAATGTCCTCATCTTTCCAAATACTAAGTCTGATGGTTCATTTGTTTGGGCCAAGAAATTTTAAGTTTCCTTCTCAAGCTGTTTTACTCCACCACACTCCCAGTAGTGAAAATGAGTTCGTTTATTAGTTATAGTGATAAAAAAATACTCATGTAGATTTTATATACAAAGTGATCGTGTTAGAAGAAAATGACTTGGAAATAGCAATTTTGAAATGGTAAAAGTAGTTCAAAATCTCATTTTGCTCCTTCAAAATTCCTCCAAAACACCTTCATTTTTGTTTTTAAAATTAAGTACGAGCCCTGAGAGTGGAATCATAAAATCATGCTAATTTATATGCTTTTTAAGGCATACATTTTAAAATTTTATGTAACTACTTACACACCAGAAAATAATTCTAACTTGAAAATACTATTTTCATAAAATCTGGCTTGTAAAAGAGAGAGAGAGAGAGTGAGTGAAATAAAGGAAAAATACTCGATCCTTTTACTTAGTGCAATTTAATTCAATGTAAAATGTAAATATTGTATAATAAAATATGAATTTTAGCATAGAATTAATTATCTTTCTTCACAATTCAAAAATTTCAATTTCTCAATGTTTCTTTCGAACATTTGTCGGTCATTATCATACCAAAAAAAAAAAATTAAATACCAATAGCAAAAAAAAAAAGTCTTATGCATAATGAAGAAAGTACATCTTTATTCTTGTCTAAAAACTATTTTACATCACCCAGTTTGTGTAAACGAATACGTAGTCCTCGTGTCATACTTGATAGAATACACAGTGCACACCGCTTTTTAAAGTCACATATGTGCCGACTGCCGAGGATATTTGATTTCATTAAGCGGCTGATTTTATGAACCGGCACATAAAATTACAAAAAGAAAAGGTTTTAAAATTTAAACAAAATAAAAAATAAATTAATTACTTTTCTCTATACTTAAAATAAAGTTAATTAAGACACAATTCGAATTTCACGCTTACGTAAATTCAAATTTAACTCCTATGTAAAAAGTACATTTTTAAAATTACACAAGGGTTGTACAATATTGACTCATTGTTGTTTGAGAAACAGAATAATGAAAGAAAAAATCATTCTTAAATCTTGGCGTTTAGGCATGTTTTTTAGAGAACGATTTACACTCAAATTGAATGATATGAACTGTCAACCTCTGTTTTCTTGAAGAGAAAGAATTTTCTGGCTTTATTCGGACAAGAAAAGCGTGTTGCCCCCCCCCCCCCCCCCTCCCCCCGTTTTGTAACATTTACTCTCCAAAAACTTGATTTTACAAAACGGCAGTAATGGTTTTACTAAAGGATGGTTTTAACATGTTTTGATTTAGTAATGATTCTGTTCATCCAAATTTGATTTTATAAAGCGGCTGATTTTATAATCCAGTGATTTTATTAGTGGCGGGCACTATACTGACATTTTACTTATAATCGTTTTTGGTACGTTTTTCTTTTTTTCGATTTCTTTTCTTTTTAAAACTTACTTTGAATCTTATCAACTTTTGTCATTGTAATATGACCAGGCAAATAATTCGTAAAATTGAACCAAGATATTTAGCTAAAATTTTTGGTGAAATCTTATTTTTTTAGGCTATAATTTTAATTTATTTAGCTGTTTACTATTTTTTGCTTTAACTGTGTTTTAAGAATTGTGCAACATCAAACCAGGTTTAATGCACAGCTGAAATTTTACAGCGTAATATCAATAAAATATGGAATGAATAAGTGTTTATTTGCAATTTAATAAGTTATAAATTTATTTCATAGCTCATCAAAATATTGCGACAAAAAATTAAATATATCCAGCATTTCGAAGTAGTTCAAACTACCCCAAAATATATGTAATTATTTTATATTGTGTTTTTTTATCTCAAATATTTTTTTTAATGTGTAATATTTTAATTTTTATGATTGACAGGTTATCTTTTTTTATTTTATTTTTATCTTTTTACAGAGAATAATTGAATAGCTTGAACTGGAATCACTCAGAAGGTGGAGGGGACTCGTGGCCTCGCGAAATTTATTCGTCCAGTCTTAATTTTGTTCTTGCTACGCCACTGTTCATAGTCATGGTTACTTACTGTATAAAAAAAATTGGCTTGTTACTCCACCCCTTTAATGAGATATACCCCCGCAAAGTTGTAAATTTTTTTAAAAAATCCAATTTTCAACGCTAAAAAAATGCATGTGGGGGCAAGATAAGGTGGGGGTTTATTTCAAGTTCATTCATATTCACAGAATGTTTTGTTAAAGGTAAAAGAAGAAATTCTTTAGAATCCTTAAATCTAAATTTAAATTTGTCTTTTCACATGTAAACTGTGAATAAGTTATGGATAACCCTAAATACTCCATAGGAGTTTTTGAGAATGATGATTGTAATATTTTAAGTTACAGTAGGCAGTCTACTGTAAATAGTATACAGAGTACAGTGATGATGATAAAACTATACTGCAGCTGAGAACTGGGTGTAAAACTATTGAAACTGTTTGTACCCAGAAGCAAGAAGTTCCATAAAGGTGGTAAAACTTGGCAAGAAATTTTTTTGCAATAATTTGTTTCAATAGTTTTACACCCAGTACTCTTATCATCATCACTGTACTCAGAAATACTATTTACAGTAGACTGCCTACTGTAACTTAAAATATTACAATCATTATTCTCAAAAACTCCTATAGAGCATTTAGGGTTATCCATAACTTATTCACAGTTTACATGTAGAAAGACAAATTTAAATTTATATTTAAGGATTCTAAAGAATTTCTTCTTTTACCTTTAATAAAACATTCTGTGAATATGAAAACTTGAAATGAAAAGAAATCACATCAGTTTCATAAGATTTTACAGCAGAAACACTAGCTCAACAACCTACTTCTTTCAGAATTTGAAAGACAACTAAGATACACATGTGAGAGCAAGCCAGAATAAGGATGACCACATGGTTTGAACAAACCTGGACAGGTTGAGAAATGCTCAGTCCTGTTGTAGGTAGCAATCAGATGTTTAAAAATCAGACAAGTTTAGTGGTATTCTATATTTCCAGGTGTTAAAAATATTAAATTATCTTATTAAACTTTAAATATGTTTCTTCATTGCTCTTCTTGGTCTTTTTTTAGCATTTAAGCCAAAGAATAAGGTATATAATTACATTTAAATAAAAAAAAAAATTTTAAATGAAAGTAATCATGTTGTTTTTGTGCAATTTTTTGAAAGTTCAGTCCCTTATATCTACCAAACGCCTTTGAATAACAAAGCAACTTTTGTTTTATTAGAAAGCTGGTAAAAAGTACTTAAAATACCACAAATAAAAAAAATTTTATCTTGCCCCCACATGCATTTTTTTAGCGTTGAAAATTGGATTTTTTAAAAAATTTACAACTTTGGGGGGGGGGGCATATCTCATAAAGGGGGCGGAGTAACAAGCCAAATTTTTTTTATGCAGTAAGTAACCATGACTATGAATATATGATGAAAAAAATGGGCTTGTTACTTTGAACCCTTCATGGGTTTTTTAATGTTCGAAAGTAGTAAAAAAAATTTAATTTTCGTCGTGAACTTTGACCTTAAAAAAATAAATATTTTTTTTTAATCTGAAATTTATTGATAGCATATAGAAAAATATCTTTTTCTTAGCTTTCCAATGCTATATTTGAGCTCAAAATCTTTGATAGAAAAAAAGTTATAGTTCATAAGACAAAGCATCAAAAAGCCCGATTTTCGCTGTTGCCAACAACAAAAATGGCCTATATATCAAAGGGTAAATTTTTAAAAAATAAAATGAACACTATTTTGAGCTCTGGGAAGTAAAAGGAATACACATGCAAATTTTTATCAAAATCAAAAATGGTGATGCAACAACTTTTTTGAAAATTTGTTGATTTAAAATGGAATGATCCTATATGGTTAGGAAGTTTTGTTTTTGACGCTAAGCCATAATGTAATTTTAATGTCTACTTATGTATTTAATACTCTTTCAGTCGTTTTCATTGCTAACTAAACCTAGAAAATAGATGATCATATTAACTGTAATTCAGTGTTTTGTTATATTGCATTTAAAAGCCCACCTTTAAACAATCTCAAATTCAAGTTTATGCTTTCAAGTAAAGATGTTAATGACAATTTAAAAATATTTTTCTTTTTCATTTATTTACCTTTTTGTAACTGTTTTCCTCTTTTGCAAAACAATGTATTTGCTTAAAATTTTTGTTTTTTTAACTTACTATGGAAAATAAAGAAAGCAATTCTTATTTTATTTTGATTTTACAAGTTACTAGTGTAATGGATTTCATATGAAACATTATGTGCTAACTTACAACATGTGAGGGTACACAAAAGGGAGAATATAATGCATGTGCATACTTTTAGAGAAATAAAAAAGTCCAGTAGTTAGGAATCTTTGGTTTGCTAGTGAATAACAAAGTCGGAAATAGAACTGTGAGGTGGATATTCATAAAAAATTTAAATTAAAACCTTTCTACTTTTCACCCACTCAAAAATTTAGTCTTGCCTTTGCACAAAAAGTTTGGGCTAGAGCCTCTTTCCTGCTTAAGATTTTGAATTTTGAACCTCCTAATATATTTAGAAACTAGGTGCATTAGATAATCCTTCTGGCCATCCATTCAAGGCCCATGCCAATAGAAGTGACTCATTAATAAGACATGTCCTAATCTGGTATCTTGTTCCTTATTCTAAGAATGAAATACTCTTTATTATATCTGTACCTCAGAACCAGAAGGACATGAGTACAAAAATGAAGATTTTCACTTTTTTGCTCCATTGTATGTTGAATCTTATTCCGCATCAATACATTAGAACGTTATTCTAGAAAAGAAATTCCATCTACAATTATTTAGCAGCGCTAGAAGAGCATGAGTTCTATTCTTTGCAAGCATCTGACAATAGTTTTCACCCTCTACTGAAAAGTGACAAAAATGGACTAGCGTTAGTCTGGTTCTGAGATAGATATATTAAGACAAGAATAAAGTACTTACTACATCCTAATGGCCTCATTTCAGCATTCTGAGTGTAGATTTGTGAAATATCGGCAATTCTTTTGCATAGCATATCCACAGGTATAGTATATCCATAACGATATTGCCAGTTAGATGCTTCATATCTAGCTCTCTGAACCTGAGATTGCCCATCAGCTATAAATAACAATGAACAACAATTACCTAAATTATACAATTATATATGTATTTTTAATTTTCCATTGTACTTTGCTTTAATGTAATGAAATGTTTCATTTATTTTGATGCATTATTTTTAGATCCAAGAATAAAATTTTTAAGCCAAATCAACCTGCATTTCTTTAAATAATTTGTTTTCCCTCTCTTTCTTTATCACAAGTAAACAATAATGAAGTAGCCAAAGAAATAGATCCACATAGAAAATTTACTGCAATTTGCTTCACTTTCTCGCCCATTTTAGAAAGCTTTGTATCACAAGATGTAATGTACGGAATAATATTACTATCTTCATGAATATTATATTCCATTATGACCAATATCTACTAAATTTTTAACCTTTTAAAGCATAACGATAAATAATGCTAAAAGCCCAAAATGATAGAAATTCATCCTTTAAAATTATTACCACAAAATATTTTTCCTTACCTACAAGTCCAGTCATAACGGCTCCAATCCTTTCAGTAATTGGATAAACATGAGAAACAGAAGATGGATCCAACAACTTATCCTAATGCATAAATGAGCAGCAGTAAACAAAAAATAACAAATAATGTATAGAAGAAAAATAAGCATAAACATAATGTAATTTTAACAGTATTAACAAAATAATTTTTTGTCAAGATTTCAATTCCTTATTTTACCACAAAAATATTGAGCAAAAAAAATAAATAAAACTCAATACTAAAAGGTAAATTTACAAATACAATAAATAAATAAAACTTTTTTTTTTATTTAAGTTTATTTATTTCTAACAAAGTCAGGAGCAAAACCATCAGACAAATTATCGTCAGATGGAAAAGTCCAAAAATTTAATCACCTATTATACAATACACACAAGTTCCCCATTTATATTGAAAACTATTAGTTCAAGTATCTTAGATGACAAGCACAGTAAAAAGTTGAAAATAATAAGTAACATAAATGGATGTTTACTTACAGGAACTTTCTTTTGTGTAACTAAAACTGCCACATCTTTTCCTTTTAAACCAATAGATGTCAAACCACCTTGATTGATTGCTTTAAATGCATATTCTGAAAATAATTAACACTTTTATATTCCTGAACAATCAAATTACTAAAGCTTAATTTTAGAATTTTACCACCAGAACAGCATAACACCATTTCCAGTTTTTTCTCATTAACTTTAATTGCCTATATGCTATTAGTGCTAGCTCTCCCACATTTGTTTTGCTCTTCATCACATCAGTTTTGTAGAAAATTACATGTTATACTTCTGTTGAAAACAAGCATGATAAACCTCTTTTTATAACTTCTTTCCATTCAGTTCACTAAAAAATGAATGCATTGAAGGCATTGCATTTCATAATCTTTACTTGGAAAAATGTAGACAAAACTACATCATTTATTGCTTTATTAAATGTGGGATTCCATCAACATTGAATAAGGATCAAGAGGTTAATACACTAAATATTAGTGATTTTTCGGATATCAGTTTCAATTTAATGCAAATTGCATCTAAGACATGGAAGTCAAATTTAAAACTGTATTTCTGCTTGATGCTGCTATTGGGGAAACTAAATAATACTAATATCCTCTCAGTGATTCGGGCTTTTTCTTATACTAAAACAAAAAATATAAATGAAGAAAAATATATTGAAATTTAAAAGCTTGGTATTTTCTCAGATTGTGCACACAATTAATTTTACAATAAATATGCTAAAAAGTATTGTTTATCAAGTTCATCTACTTCTGTTGATATTATTTTAGTGTTTAGTGAAAATGTTGCCTACTGTCCTATGTTTCATTTGATTTTTTCTAGTAATGGCATAAAATGCAGTTTGGGCAATTCCATGTATTTGTCAACCCCCAGACATGATTTTTCATCTTCTATATATATATATATATATATATATATATATATATATTGTACGATACATCACTTAAAAAGATTATTTCTCAAATTTTTAGAAATTCACTTTAGTTCTCACAAAATATTAGTCCAAACCCCTAAAAAATGGCTGTAAAGATAACATATGCAGTCACCCAAAAACATCACACATTATATTTTCTAACTTTTCATGTTCTTGCATAGTTTAAAAAAAAATGCAAACAACAATGATTTTTTTAAAATCATTACAGCACGGTTATTTTCTTTGCAACAATATGCACTTATATATTTTCACTTCAATGTTCTGGCAAAAAAATAATAATATTAAAAAAATAAATAAATTGAACATTTTCAAAATAAAAAAAAAAAAATCTGGGACGTGAAGTGTTTAATAAATCATATGGTGGAACATCAAACTGCTCTTGTAATGTTTTCATGAGATAAAAAAGGAAAAGTATAAAAGTGGATCCTACGTGACATGACTCCCCGTACGTCCCACACTTGTTCTAAATTCTGCTGAATTTGTCATGCATTAATGACTAACTGAAATGCGTGTTGTTTTCGACAACTCATACTTTTAGTGACGTAAGCTCGTAGACAATACAACAAAAAATTTGATTACTTGAATAGACTTTACAATCAATATCAAGTAAGAGGGAAAACAATGCAATGAAATAACTTATTATATTTTTAAAAACTTCGCAGGACAACGAATGAAGAAGATAAACTTATTTTCACTGATTATTTTGAAATTCACTTACCAACTTGATACAATCGACCTTCAGGAGAAAATATAGTAATATGCCGATCAAACCCAGCGCTACTGCCTCGAGCCATGACAATACAAAATTGAAACTTCTCACAGCGATCGGAAGCTCAAAAATTCTGTGAACTGTGTTGAGTTGTATGATGAATCCTTTTGGGGTGCACTTGAAAAGTTAGACGCTACAGAGCTTCAGAAACGGGCTCTTCGTTCAATTACATATATGTTTCTTCGATTTCCCAGCGGTGTTAGCTCGTTACCATCGAAACTCCAAGCCTTCTGTCTAATTTCTGACGTCACTCAATTGAGGCCATCGGATTATATTGGCGCTTATTATTGACTCGTTTTTACTAAACTTTTCTCGGTTGGAAAATTGTTAATTTTGAAAACAAGAAAATCAAACTTTTGGATCAAAAAAACTTTTCTGAAATGAATATACAAAGCACAATTCTAAGAAATATTTATTTACATGTCAGTGTATTTTTTCATAAATTACAAAGATCTCAAGGGAACGAAAAAATATGAGCTTTATTTTTCTCATCATAGTTTCTTCTATAGTTAGAAATCGAGCACTTGTTTGGCATTCATTTCCAGTCGGTCTGAAAAAATTCAGGAATGAAAAAAATGTTATGATTAAGTAATGATATAAATGTTCATTAGTACAAAACACGAATCATGCTTGTTAAAATTACCTATACTAATAGGTTTTAAACTGCTACTACTAATAGGTTTAAAAAAAAGTTTATTTAATTTTTCCTATTCTAATTAAATCTGTCAAAATCTCAAAACTTATGACATTACTGTCAGTAAATTACAGAATTTTAAAATGTCTGCCCTAAGCTTAAAAATTTATATGATTTTATTATTTGTATTTATAATTGAAAGTTCAGTATTATTCATAAGAAAATACTTGAATGTTTTTGACACATATTAATACATAATGGATATTCATGATCATGATGCTGAGAGAAGTAGAAATTGTGGGAAGCTTACTAGAATTATTTTTTAGCTTTTTTTTCCTAATAAGTAAGGTTTTTTCATGCTTGATTTTTCTTTACAAAAGCGCAATTTGTAGTAAACGTTTAATATCAGTTTGTTTGCTTCTTCATTATTTCTTTAGTTGAGATCAAATGTTGGTTGTCGGCCCTTATGTATTGCTCTAAATTTAAAGGTACAATGTATAGTTTCGACAATGTTGGTTGTTGGCGCAGCTAAAAATTTGGCTCAATTTCTTGACTCGCAAACTTTTTTTTTTTACAAACCAATCCTTCGAAAACCATTTATTAGAACTATAAAATGCCAAGGAGCAGTTAAAATTTCGCCAAACCAAAACTCGTCTAAATGTGCGATAGTTTTCGCAATCATAAAATTGCGCCAAAAATCACCACTTAAACGTTTTCCAAAATGTTTAGCGCAACATTTATGTTACTTTTAATTTTGTTTTATAGCTTCATTTATTTCGTTGACCGATTTCTTCAAATTTGACATAAGCATGTTAATATTGTTAAATACCTTTTGAAATTTCGCCAAAAATTTTACTTTCATTGACTGGCGTAAAATTAGCGGACTTGAAATCACATCCAAAAAAATTATTGACAAAAAACTTTAATTTTATTAACTCAAGTTTTAAGGTTTTGAAAAAGAAGATTTTACCTAAATGGCTTTTGCAAATTTTTGGCGAAATTAATTGTCGAAGATACAATACCTAAATCGGTACATATTTTACTTTCAGCAAGCTTTTTAAAAACGTGCCAATACCAAGTATTTGAAAAATTCTTATCATTAAATCTGTCAATTTACAATGTAAATACCACAGCATATTTATCATACAGCACACGAAGGACTTTGGTGTCTTGCCAGGAATGGATTACTTGACTGAAAATGGCTGCTCATAGATATTTCGTCGGCAGGTTGTATTTGAGTTTCGAATAGATACAAAGTGTTTGTCAATGCATTACTATAAACGCTTTAAATATTTTATAATCCTTTAACAAGTAATACATCAACTTAATTTCATTACGAAATCGTTGGATATGGTTTAGGAAAATGGTTAGTTTAGCTAGCTTCTTGACTTAACTTTCGAACCTGGCGGTTACATTTTGAAAAAGTACAGCTTTTTCAATCCGGAAAAGAAATTACCATTAGGCAAGCATTTTCCATTAATAAATATTTAAATTTCGCACAGAAAGTCTGAAATAGATCAAGTAAACTTAAAGCTCAGTCAACTAATCCGGAAACTATCGGTAATTTCAGTTAGTACTTAAAAATAAGTTAATTTCAAGATTATAAAGGAATATGATGCATGAAAGAAAGCACAACTTACCTTTTATAATCCAAATGAAGGTTTTGGTGATAAAATCCAACTGGAATAAGATTCTTCTAGCTAGTTTGAATGGGTTTTGCGTATAATAACAAGCTGGAAAATGAAAGAAACTGGCCCCAATGTGATGACGTAGTCCCTAGCAACCGTTTCAGACAGAAGGCTTGGAGTTTCGATGGTAACGGTTAGCTACCACTCTCTTCCTGCCCCATTAATTTACAGTAAAATTTTATATTCCTACTCAAAATGCTGAAGTAACGTAGAAAAATAGCGTTATTGGATGGAAAAAAAAAAGTCTCATTGCAAAACGTATAGACAACGGTTTTTGAAACGTTTCATCCGCAATTTCTGGAACATTATATCAACAAAAGTCAGAGGGAATATGATTCGGTTACTAAAATTCATCAAAATGAAATTTTGTTCACAAGATACTCATAAATGTCGATCATTTTGATGTCGCCGGCAATGACTGACTAAGGAAGAATCGTTTCCTTATATCTCTATGTAAAGGATCAGGAAGGTCACAGTCGTTGAAAGACAACTTCTGCAAGTAGCGAAACTTGTCGATTTCATTTAATGCATTAAAATATGCGGGAGACATTTAGTGTTCTTTTGTAATAAAAAAAACAATATCACCTGAACACTAAACACTAGTCTTTACAATGGAGTTTCGCGTTAAACCGGAAATTCGATGCGAGCCTGTGACGTCATTCCTCTGACGCAAGGGGTTTGTTTATTTTTTTAGGATATTTGATGAACAGACAGGCCGACCGCCATCAAGCTTAAGTTTCACCACTTTGGATTCAACTCATTTACTTTTACTTTAATTTTTCATTGTTGCGTAGTTAGGGTTACCAGAGCAAAGTTTCGGGACATTGTCAAGCTTTGTTAAATTCATGTGAAAAGTTACCAAAAAAGCGATAACTCGCCATAAAAGATAAATTTCAAACACGCACTGGATCCAAAGTGGTCTTAATCTTGATGCGTCGGCTCGTCTATATAGGGGCCTTAGGTTTAAGTTTTACACGAAAAGCAGGAAAAGGGAGTAGTTATTAGTAGGGTTGTGGGCACATGGACCCTGCTTACCGGAAGATTTTGTAATAAGCAAGGGAGTTGATAGCTTCAAAAAGTACGACTTTTGCCTTAGCCCTTGCTTAGAGGCCGTTACTCACTGCTTTGTAGTTACTGATGGTCCGTTATAGATACCGGAATGGCTCATAACAGTATTTATTCATTATGCAGTGTAAAGATAAGCCATATTGCAGACGATGTGCGATCTATAAGCAAAAATATCTATAAATAAAGTTTAAAACTCTTACATGTGACTAATAACCAGTGTTTCTTTCAGACATTTTGCTCCGGGGGGGGGGGGGGGCACTTGGAGAATAAGGAGGGGAGGGATCATGGGGGTAGCCTTGAATTGCATTTCGGGGCCTTTTTTGATAAATTTGCCCACCCCTCACTTGATCCCTAAAATTGCATTCCCCCCCCCCCCCAAATCTTTTTAAAAATGACATCTCACAAAACCAGGAGCTAGATCCGCAGTTGCTAAGGGAGTGGATGTGGACCACCTTTTTCCACTCCGAAATAAATTGAAAACTACATTCTCTCAATAAAAACTTTAGCATTTTGAAATATCAATTTGTAAATTTGCCTTAATAACTGGCTTAACCGTTCCCTAAATAAATCCTCCTGGGGAGGGCGATGTGGGTGATTTTCTCAACACGTTAATTTTTGCCAATGCCAAGTAGGAAAAATTCAACTTGTAATTACTTAAAAATTGTTAATATTTGTTTAAAGACAACTCATTTAAGGTCACAAATCAGTGCTCAGCAACGAAAAAAAATTAAAAACAAAATTTTAATGACAGTTTTAAGTTTAATGTAAAAAGCGTAATTACCATCTCCTGGCTTAAACACTTCCCTAACTCAAGAAATTTTTTAAAACTTTATTCAATTGATAAATAATGACATAGAAAATAAAATACACCATTTAGAATATTGCTTCATATATTTTTTTTACATTATTTACAAACAAAACAGATTAAATCTATTTTTTTAAAGAAATATTAGTATTTTTCGTTGGAATTTTAAACTTTTACAATACCAACTTTTTTTTACTGCTAAGAGTTACAAGTTTCTTTATTTTTTCATGTGTCTGTTTTACATTTATTTTTATTTAGTCTATAACAGCGGTTCCCAACCTGTGGTACGCAACGACCTGGTTGGGGGTACGCCGAAAATATTTGGTAATGGCGTATTTTATTTTTTTGCCATACGTTACGTACGTGGTGGATGAAAAGTACAGTACAGTACTGGCGCGCCTAGTCGTCCGATGGTCTGACTCACGCTCGCTCGTCAATGTCAGTCGCCTCAGTCGGACATTGCTGCTCTAGCAATCTTACTTGTTACTGCTAGGTATGTAAATCCCAACAAGGAGTTTGAAGAAAATCTGTTGCTGTGCCATGCATTAACTGAGCGTACTACAGGGGAATATGTGTTCAATGTGATTCACAGCTACTTCTGTGAAAAAGGAATAGACTGGGGTAAATTATGTGGTATATGCACTGACGGAGGAAAATCAATGTCCGGCATACATGTTGGTCTTCGGGGACGCGTAAAAGAAGTGGCCTCCCACGTAGCATAAAGCCATTGTTGCATCCACAGAGTCTCGCAGCCAAAAAGTTGCCGTCTTCTTTGAATGATGTTCTCAATGAAGCAGTTAAAGTAGTCAACTTTGTTAAAGCCAATGCAACAAACTCCAGACTGTTCAAAGTTCTTTGTGAAGATATGGGTGGCATTCACTCCACGTTGCTTTTGCACACGGAAGTAAGGTGGCTATCTCGCGGGAAGGTTCTTACAAGACTTTTTGAGCTGAGACATGAACTGCAAGTATTTTTTGAGGAGCATCCTTTTTATTTAGCCTCCAAGTTTCATGATAGTGACTGGCTTCAAAAGCTTGCTTATTTAGCTGACATTTTTTCTCAAATCAATAAACTCATCTTAGAGTTACAGAACAGCTCAATTACAGTATTCAAAGTTGCTGACAAAATAGAATCCATGCTGAAGAAAATTGATTTTTGGAAAACCTGTATTCAAAACAATCAAGCTGAAGTTTTTGGCACGCTTCATGATTTCTTGAGTGACAATAATCTGCCCATATCTAGCGAAGTGAAACATCAAATAGCGACACATTTGACAAACCTGACGGACTCTTTTAGAAAGTATTTTCCTAAACGAAGTGACGGAGAGAACTGGATTGCAGATCCTTTCAAAGAGGAAAACGTCAAGACGGCTACATTGCCCGTTCATGAGATGGAAAAGCTCCTAGAACTTTCAAGTGACTCCTCCTTGAAGTCCGAGTTTAAGAAAAAACCCCTTGGACAATTCTGGGTGAGCATTAGGGATGAATATGAACCCTTAACCACAAAAGCCCTTCTGGTTTTAGTTCCTTTTACAAACACAGAACTAGTTGAGAGATCGTTCTCTTCCTATGCTTTCATTAAGAATAAGTATAGGAATAAGCTAAATGCAAGTCCTGATTTAAGAGTGTATTTATCAAACTTTGATATTGATTTCAAAATATTATGTGCAACAAAACAGGCCCAAGGGTCACACTAAAACAGTTTTTACTTGTTTTAAGAGTAATTTTGATTTATTTCGATAAACTTATTTGCTACCGGTAATTGTAGTATGTTTTCGTGATAAGAAACGTTGTATTTACTTTGTTATTATTTGTTTACAGTTGGTTTTTAGATTTAATAAGTTCACTAGAAACATATATATATATATAGGCCTAATTTTAAACAATAACTTTATTGTCAAATAAAAGATTAAAAAACTCTTGCGTAAATATTTACTTTCCATGATTAATATTCTTGCAACTTTTTTTCCTTGGGGGTACAATTTGAATAAATTTATCACAAGGGGTACGGCATTGAAAAAAGGTTGGGAACCGCTGGTCTATAAAATATTAACTGTAGGCGGACTCGAAGCATAATGAGTACAAGAAAGATCGGTTTCGCAAGAAACGCAAGTTAGCATGCGTAAACCTAACACTGATTTGTTGTTTTCATTCCAAACCAACTGATGAAGCTTCATGATATTTGGAATTGACTTCAAGTTTTTTGGTAGCAGGGTTTCAACTCGCTTTATATCAGTCTCTGTGACGGTGAAGAGCCTTACTTTTAATTCCCAACATTGCTTTAAAGTATCAATGAATGTTTTTGAATCACAAATATCTTTGCCGTATGCAACTTCCTGGTCAACAATCCTTTTTGTCACTCCAATACCATCAGCTGCACTTTTCCATGACCAGCCTCCGTGAAATTCCAGCTAGCTGCTTTCATCCCTAATGTCTGGCAAAAATGCTGGAATAAAAAAAAAATTAGTTTTATTGCGATATTGAGTGGTTGGACCGTCACTCTGAAAATGCAGGGTATTGACTTGAGGGTATTCTTAATGGTGTTCAAAACTGGTTGGAGATGAGCCCAGATTGAGCACGTATTATGCGTAAGACTTTCAGACACACTACAGAAGGACATGTGCTTAATTTCTGCATATTCCTCTTTTTTTCCACTTGAATCTCCCTGATGGTAATAAACTACACCGGTATGTAAAGTGAGTTGTTTCTTAGCTGCCCCAAAGTGAACACTCTGGATTTCTCGCTCATATTTGCAAGCATAATTTTCAGAGAAATCAATCAAAACCAAGACTTTATTATCCTTAGGAAATTCTTTTAGTTGGTTGCACTTTTTTTTGTTGGTGAAAAGCATTATATACATGTTTCAAAAAAGTTGGCCAAGCTTCATTTGCTCTGTTCACCAATTCATTTACAGTACACATAATTTTTACTTTGTGCACAAATTTTACTTCAAATATTTTTCCTTTCCGAATTCTATCTTCTCGTTTGTTCATCCATTGGTAATAAAATGTATTTTCTTCCTTATTTGCTAACCCAATATGTATCCTTTTAACTTTACATCTTTTGCATTCCCACTATATACATTCTTTGTCTCTCGTGTCTTTCATGTTGCAACACATCAGAATGCATAGATCTTGGATGCTGTTTTGCCGAAGAGCTTTCGTTTGATGAAGCTTTAGAATCATGTATTTGAAGTTTTCATGTTTAACACATAAACATGTGTCTCTCCCACAAACGTTTGGTTTAACAGCCCAGAAAGTTTTCAAGCGGGTAAAAGAAACATACGAAAGTTTCAAATTAGAAGTGTCTAAGAACATTTGGTGTAATTTTTGCAACGAATGCAAAAGATATCTTTTTTGCTTTCTAATCTTATTTTGAGTTATAAAATCTCTTTTTCCCGGAGCAATGCATGTACACTGGAGGAAAAAAAAAATCCCAACACCAAGAAAAAATTGCCGTAGAGTAATGAAATTTGGGTAATGCAATTGTCTAGTTAACATGATTAATTGATTAAATGTACAAGATCACTGGCTAATTTAAGCTCAAGAAAATGCTGTGCAAATGTGAAATTATGTTAATTTAATAGAGGGTGTAACCGCCAGAATTTTGAAGGCAAGCCTGCAAGCGTGCATGCATTATGTCATACAGGTGCCGAATGTCACTTTGTGGTATGGAGTTCCATGCTTGTTGCACTTTCTGTGTCAATACTAGGACCGTCATTGCTGACTGTGGATTATGCTCGAGGTGCCATCCCATGATATCCCATACGTTATCAATTGGAGACAGACCTGGTGATTTTGCAGGTCATGGTAACATGTCAGCACTCTGTAGAGCACATTGCGTTACAGCAGCGATGTGAGGGCGAGCGTTATCCGGTTGGAAAACGCCCCCTTGAATGCTACTCATGAAGGGCTGTACTATTGGTTAAATTAACAGACTAACAACAAATTTTCAGTCAGTGAGTTTGGGATAAGCACAAGAATGCCCCTGCTGTCGTAGGAAATTGCTCCAGAGACCATAACTCCATATGTGAGTCCCGTGTGTCTAGGCCGTAGACCGCTTGGATGCAGGTGGTCCCCTGGCCTCCTTCTGACCAATATACAGCCATCACTGCCACTAATTCAGAATCTGTTTTCATCAAAAATTACAACAGATCTCCACTCCGACCTCCAGTGAGCTCTGTCGTGGCACCACTACCGTCGGAAAAGGCAATGGTTTGCAGTCAATGGAATACCGGCTACAGGCTGCCTGGCTCGGAGCTGTCCTTGAAGTAAACAGTTTCTTACCGTTCCTTGGGTCACGACGGTACCAACTGCAGCTCGAATGTCAGCCACAGATGCAGTACGATGCGCCACAGCTGTACGCAAGATTCGGCGATCTTCCTTTTCAGTCGTGCCACATGGCAGCTCATAACTCGATCTTCTTGAGGCAGTACCATCTCTTGCCCATAGCTTCCAATAATCATGCATGGTGGAAACATTCCCACCCAAGTCTTTCTGCAATATCGCGAAATGAAAATCCACCTTCTCGTAGCCAATTTGTACGACCTCGTTTAAACTCGGTGAGCTGTTGATAATGGCTTCTTCGTCTTCTTAAAAGATATTCCTGGCTAACATGAACGCAATTCGTCCAATTTCACGGAAAAATATTACACACGAGCTTCACAACACGCTTTTAAAACAAGCCTTATTTGCATGTTCTGAGTGACGCCAGCTGCGCCACACTTATGCGCGGAACACGAAATTTCAATCGATGTCATCTTTCAGTTGTATAAACACGCCTACCAAATTTCGTTTATCTAACACAAGTCTTTCTTGGTGTTGGGATTTTTTTTTCCGCCAGTGTATTTTCATCTTTTTTGAAAAATTCGATTACAGCTTGTTTAACCTCTTGTTGAAGAGCATTGCGTTTCTTTTTTCTAAAATACTTCAAGCTAGCGCTCTCAATATTCCTTCTATTTAGATGTAAACTTAGGAATGATTTAGCTTGCTTGCTTACTCTTTATTTCTTTAATATTTCCCCAGAGATACATTTGGAAAATAGTTGTTTCTCTCTAGGAGAACTTAAAGTCTTTGCTTTTTTAATCAACTGAGCCCAGCCGCGGATGGAGCACCCCGCACCGGCCCGGGCATTTATAACAAACCGGCCCCTGATATATAATGTTCGTAAATTTTAATTCAAAATTACGCTTTCTTTTACATTTAAAATGTTCAATGATGAACATGCAAATTTACACACAAACCAAACATTTTTTTCTATTTAATATAAAACCACTATGCGTATACAAATTCAAAAAAATTACTACTACAAATTTTTAATACTTACAACTACTCCGATTATACATAAATATAAATAAGTAATTGAACATTGAAATAATGGTACACTATTACTACGCATTCGATCGCGTACTGCTTCTCGTAAGAAAAATTGTGACAAAGATCAACTAATGGAACTTGAACACTGATCTGGCCTCTTCATAATCATTAATACAAAATCTTTTGATGCATAGAAAGTAAATCCATTTTTAACGTACATTTCAAAAGCTTGAAGGAAGACATTGATTGTGAAATTTCTAACACTCAACTGAATATATACATAGGATTGAAATAAAGCTATGGTGTTTCGTACATATTTGAGATCTTAACTGGAGCAAAAAATAATTACGCGAAAAGGGGAGAGTTAGAAATTTAACACTGATCGATCTTTAAATTTACATTTATGCAGAAATGTATCCCCCCCTCCCCTACTGAAAGTAAATCCATTATTAGCATACTTTTTAGAAACTAAAAACATGACGATCACATGTTTTAAAACGTACAGTTTCTGATTTAATTTTTATAACGAAGTAGTTAACGGAAATTCATAAAGTAAAGAAGATGAACTTTGAAAAGGATTATTTATTCGTCAACTGAAAAGGCTGCTTAATAAAACGAAAGTGAAGACCGAAAGTTTAAACTGTGTCTCAATTGACTTACTTACTTTTTTATATCTAGTTCGCGTTTATTCATATACCGTAAAATGGGGTGTATAGTAACAGCGGGGTCAATTGGAACAAAACTTCCCAACCGTACAAAGAAATTCTTCATAAATATACTATTGGGTATTTTTCGCGATTAATTCTTTTTTAGAAAGGTACGATCATAGGAAGTAGGAAAAAAATACTTTTGTCAATCTGGCGACGTTACTGGCTTATAAGGAGGGCTGCACGTAGAATGCTAGAAAACATCACATTTTCATAGACTGCAAAACTTCATACGCAAGTACAAACCTTCTCATAATTTAAACCTAAGAGTGGTATGTTTCAATTATGCATGTATTTGAGTAACTGAATACCACATTAGAATTTACATTTTTTAAAAATTGTGTCATAAAAATGAAGAATACTGAAAAATGACATAGGAAAAAAAATTGCGGGGTGTATCGGAACACTTGATTCTGTTGTTCCAGTTCAACCTTATTTAAAGGAAACTGTTTGAAAAATCAAGATTCTAACCCCAATTTCTCTAGTCAAGAGAAGAACAAGGATTTATTGCTGTTTATCTCTTCTCGTGAGCAACTATATCTTAGAATGACAGAAAATTGCAGATTTAAAAGGTTTTTGCTCCAGGAGACTTCTTTTTACCTAAAATACATGGGGGAAAGTCTTACAGACTTTATGTAGCTAAAGTCCAGCACACAGACAGTGATGAATAAGTAGGAAAATCTTACAGGACAATCCCCAAACCCAGAGATTTTAAGAAACTAAAGAAAAGGCAGCGTTCATCCCAGAAGATGTTATGAAAAAACTTAAGTAAAGCCACAACTGCTAGTTTTAAGGACAAGTACATATTTGTGGACGATATGAGTGACTTAAATTTTTGTTAAAACTTTGTAATTTAATTCAAAAGCATTTCTTAAAATTTATTTTAATTTTTCATAAGTTAAAAATTATGTTTAATTCTGACAAATTATAAACCTTTACTGGTATAGAAAATAAACTTTTATTTGACAGTAACTATCAGTTCTTATTCTCCCCCATCAATATTACTCATGTTTGTGAGCCCTATAACGGTTAAATTGAAAAAAAAAAATAAAAATTTTATCATGTGTTCCGATTGACCCCTATCAGCGGGGTGATTCGGAACACCCCTAAATTCCTAGATATATGAATAATAACTGTTCGAAATGTTTTGTCTTTGCTTGGAATATCAAAAGCAAAGCAAGACCGAAGTTTTTACCCAAAAAATCAAATTGAAAATAAATCTTTTAAGTACTTTTTTTACAATTAAAGCTGAAAAGTGTTCCGATTCACCCCATTTTACGGTACAACAATTAAATATATAGTGACAACACATTTTAGGATGTACAAATGTTATAGTTTTATGTGAATTAAATAAGCAGTTCAACAATGTATGCACATTTGTAAAACATAGAAACGCTCAGCATTGAAAAAAAGGCGCAATATTTAATGCACCTTCAAGTGTGTACTGCTTTCTAAAGAAAAAAAGAGAAAATAGAATTCCGTGAAAAAAAGGGAAATTTTTGAAATTTAATATTGATCGATTTCTAAACTTATATCTTTTCTCAAACTTTTCATTCCGATCGGAAAAGTTATTTACAAACTTTTCAGAAACTAACAACATGATGACAAACAGTACTATAAGTAATTAATTAAGTAGCATGTGTATAAAAATGAAAAAAACTTAATATTGAACTAGCTTTACAATATTTAACAACTATTGGGCGTGGCGTACTAAAAACAAACCTGATTCTGTGAAAATTTAGCAATGATGAACCTCAAAATATCCATACTTTTCAGAAACTGACTACATATGACGGTAACATATTTTATAATATTTATTTCAATTATTATTTTAATGAATATGAAACACACATGCAAGTAATGCATACAAACTAAATTATTGCCGTTTTCTTTTTTTCAACTTAAAAAAAAGTGTTACGTAAGTAATTTTTTAAAGTGAAGACAGGAATTTCCACAGTGACGAACATTTTAATTCAAGCCTTGAGGGAACTTCCTTAGCATTAAAAGTAAAACTGTTAAGTATACATAATTAAAAAACTACCAGCAAATTGTTCACTTTGATTAACTCAAAAAGCTGCATCGGGGAAAAAATGAAAAAGTATAACATTTTAATGACATTGGAAAGCAATATTTTGCATTAAAAATGAAGAAACTACTTATACATATATACAAAATGGGCATACTTTTAAAGATAATACAGGTCAGGCCCGTCATTTAGAGGGGGCAGTGGGGGTCAATTGCCCCTACCCCCCCCCCCCGACTTTGGGAAATCAATGTATTGGCATATAAGTGGGCGTGGTTTTTGCCACTTTTTGGTAAAAAAAACATTGTGTATGCACCCTTTGCCCCCCCCCCCCCCTGGAAAAATTCGAAATGACGTCCCTGATACATATTCTATAATTGAATATGTAAAACTAAGAAATAACACTTCTGATTCCCAGAGTGGCGACAAAACTAAGACTTAAATATGAGAAAAAAGCTTTAAAGGAAGAAATTGTTTTAAAAAGTGCACTATAGCTTAGAAATATGACAACATCAATGCAATAACTCTTTTTTTAGAATTTCGCTTTTTAGAGCAATGTTGTCAATCAGTGGTCGGAAGTAGCGCGCTACAAGTAGCGAACCTACTGTAGTAGCTACACTTTTTAGTAGTTTGTAGTGTAGCGCACTACTTTTTTTTTTTTTTTAAAGTGAGTAGCGCGATACAAAAAAATAGTAGTTTGTAGCGATTTCTGGAAACTACTTTTAAATTAAAAAAATAAATAAATGAAAAAAAAGAGGGAGAACGAAGTAAAAAAAAAAGGTTTAATTGACTCTGACTAGTGCAAAACTTGCACAAATACAGCAGCAGACACAATGAGAAATAAAAACCATAAACGTATGAGCTGATCCTTAGATACATCATTTTGACGAAATATATTCTATCTGTTTGATGTCGTTGGTTTATTTGGCATCATAATTTTTATGTTTCTTCAAACAATCTTCACATATTCCCAATATTCACCTGGAAAGATAAATT
>JAXGGA010010283.1:0-47625 GCA_038373865.1 Uloborus plumipes
CTTTAGTGTTGATTTTTGGTATGAATATTCTCGATGAGACATTGAGGAAATTTTCCCAAAATTTACCCCCGGGGTCATCGCACCCCGGAGTTATTAATGCTTAAAATTGGTCCGATTTCTATTTACTAGCTCTGTTCAACATCTGAGCATTTATGTTTTCATTGTTGGGCCACGAGGAAAGAAAACTCAATGATTTATAATTTCATCTGTTGCCAGTTTCTATTTGTTAACAAATAAAATATTTGTAATTGATTTTATTGCATAAGGCTTTTAAAAGGGATCTTCAATTTAGTTCATTTTAATATGAGATCGGCAGTAATAGAGCCGCTATATATACAGGCCGACGCATCAAGCTTAAGTTTTACCACTTTGGATCCAACTTATGAACTGTGACTTTCAGTTTTCATTGTTGCGGCGCTAGGGTTTCCAGAAAAAGTTTCGGGACATTGCCAAGCTTTGTTAAATTCACGTGAAAAATTACCAAAACGCGATAACTCGCCAGAAAAGACAACCACTCACCGAAAAAGACAACTCTCAATCACGTTCTGGATCCAAAGTGGTCAAACTTAATCTTGATGCGCCGGCTCGTCTATATAGGGGCCTTAGGCAGTAAGGGTTGGGGGTTTTTTTTTTTTAACTTTTAATTTAATCGTAGTATTGTTAGCAACTAGTTTTGTTTTGCGTCGGTTCGGGTGGTACATTGTGATTGATTTCAAATTTATCCTAGACTGAAGAAGATCCTTGAACTTTTGCACCAAATGCATGCTGCCAAGAAAACCACAGATGTCGGACCGCCAAGAAAAATGTTGAAGGGAAAAAAAACATGCAAAGTAAATTTTGAAGAGAAAAAAAACAGGCAAAGAAATAATATTAATGCAAAAACATGTGATATCTCCCCAAAAACAACAGTGTTGTAAAAAAATCCCCCGCCAAAAAAACCTTAAATACTCAGCCTTAAAAAGTTATGATATCGAGTTTTCCCGCCAAGTTTGTGCCAAACTACAACTAACCTGTATGTATAGGTCTTTTAAATTGTTTTCAGTCCTGCCAGGCGGGAAGTTTTTACTCATTAAGCAACCACCTCACAAGACAAAGCTTCCCGCCTGGCAAAACTGAAAACAATTTAAAAGAACTATACATACAGGTTAGTTGTAGTTTGGCACAAACTTGGCGGGAAAACTCGATATCATAACTTTTTAAGGCTGAGTATTTAAGGTTTTTTTGGCGGGGGATTTTTTTACAACACTGTTGTTTTTGGGGAGATTAATGTTACATATCGTTGGAAGCAGAAAAATTTTGTCCGTCCTATGCAGTTTGTTCCGATTCTCTAACTTAAACACAGCACGAGTTATTCAATTTTTAAACTTGCCTTTTGCAAGGCTTCACCCGATTTCTTGCAATACTTGGTTCATTAAAACCATCAATAAAAAATAAACTAATTATTGCACAGTTTTGATTTTTACGCCATTGGATAAAGCGATATTTTTAACCCCAGAATTTATTCGACTTACAGTCGAAGAACCAAGCTTTTATCTCCACTAGAAAAAAAGTTACAAGCGTTTGAACTTTGAGTTCGAAAACCTCTTTCCTGATCAAACTATTAAAGTTTTATTGCGTTGCTATGGCGACATCTTTTAAATTCATTGTTGGTGTCCTTTTCTTCATTTCGTTTCTTAAAAGCATTTCATTTTACGGCGTTTCAACAAGGCAAATAATGCTATCGTCCGTGTTTCACTTGAATTCCTGCATACTTAATGGCTTATATTTTTTTTCTGGTACCATTTTGAAAATGTGTTTCAAATTAAATTGTATTTGTTTATTAGGGAGAGTGTTAAATATGTGCTACTTGACATTGTTTTTATTCCTGAGGAAGCATGTGCAAATAATGCGATTGACTTTTTGATGCGGGAAAGTTTTTTAGCGAGCCGCTTTAGCGGGGAGTAGTTTTTTGAAACCGGTTTCGCTAAAACTTTCCTCCCTCCTTGAAATGCGAGCCGCCTTGGCGGCGAGTAATTTGTTTTAAGTTTCCTTACTACTTTAAAGGCGAGCTGCCTTGGCGGTTATATATCATTATATACCGCCTTGACGGCGAGTAGTTTATTTAAATTTTCATCACTACTTCAAAGCCCGTGCAACGCCGGGCCCCACAGCTAGTTTTATTCTAAAGTTCAACCATTTTAGAATCGTTTGGCTTGCTTTACTGAAGGTAAGCCTTTAATTTCGGGATTTTAAAAACAATTGTTACAGCTCTCCTGATGATCGTAGAAACTTCGAAAAAACTTCATTTTGTGCAGAAAATTCCAAGCTTTCGAATGACATAAGACTTGAAAATGGGTGTGAAATATTTCTTCCTTATTTTATCGAATTTCGCTAAGAATTCGAATAGAAAAAGAACGAAATGGAATTTTCGAAAAATCGCTTCGAGGTGCAAAACTACATGCTACAAACTAATTTTGTGCCAAGTGGCATGAAAATCGACCGAACGGTTTTGGCGCTACGCGCGTAACAGACAGACAGAAAGAAGGACAGACAGAACCACCTTCAGCTTTTTTATTAGTAGAGATCCGAACAGTTTTCTTTCGCAACGGAGATAACACAAGGGTTGCGGTAAATCTTAGATGGCCCAATTCTCGCCAAGCGAAAATTTTACTGGTCAGAAGATAATGTGACGTAAAATTAAGCTTGTAATTATTTTTTCTTAAAAACACGAAATATTATGTTTTAATTGATTGTTTATGACTTGGAATTTTCCCAGCAAAAGTGCGGTGGACAGTATAATTACTATGATCAGCCCCTAAATGCTAGAGACCACAGAGTGCAACCACTCAGTTATGTGTTTATATTTTTCGTAATCTGTTAGGCTCAATAATAGTACTTCTATTTCGATAGCTGTAAAGTTGCTCTTTTGAGTCATCGTATTATTTATTTTACGAAAGATTCAAATAGAAGAGGAAAGATATAGAAGCACGCTTCGCATAAAATGAGATAAACAAACAAAATCAAGCGGTTAAGGATACAGTTAACAAATAGAAAATGTCACGTGAGTCATTATAGCCAATGGCGATTGCCGTTTCATTTTGACTTCAACTAATACTCCGCTCTCTTAAGCGGCTCTTAGGCAGGGATTCAAGTGAAACAGGCAATCGCAAATTACAATCGCGACTGGAAATGAATTACATTAGAACGTTTCTTGATAAAAACATCGTGACGTCAGCGTGACATTTGCCTATGAAAAACGAGCTAGATAAAACGTCACAGCCTACTTGGCGAATAAGAGGAGATCGCTGAGTGCTTGTGAGCTCTTATTGGCTCCACCCGTAGTGACGTCATGCCACTTTAAGTTGATGATAATGTAATTCACTTCCAGTAGCGATTGAAATTCGAAGCGATCGCAGTGCTGTTTCACTTGAATCCCTGCCTTAAAACGACTTGGAGAATACGCAAAACGTTTAATACGAGTTTTAGCTTAAAACTCGATTTGGATAGTCCGAGTGTTATCTCCGCGGTGAGATGACATTGAGAATACGGCCGTTACTGTTTGTCCGTGAAAACCGCGTTTAGCACTCGCGAACCATTCCACTTAAAAAAGGGGTGATGGGTTGTAAGTGGGAACTTTCCGAAGTTTTCAGTTTAAAACTTGCATTTACTATCCTTCTGACACATTCAACTAAACCAAGGCTTCACTAGATAGCGTTTTATACAGGCTGTTTCATTTGATCAAAATCCTTGGGATAAAAACGGATAGATGTCGCCTAGCGATATCTATCGAATTTTGTGGTAACTAACATTATATACAAATCAGATAATAAAAGACAAAATTAAAATTTAATTTGTTGGCGACAATTTTACAATTTGGCATTCAATTCTATTTTATTATATTTTAACGTCATTTAATAGCTTGTTCGATTTGCTGGTTTATTCTGCATTTTAACGGCTTGTTTTAATTAGTTAGCGAATTATTTTTCATTTTAATTGATTCGAATTATAATTAAAATATGAAACGACACTGGCACCGCAGAGCGATAAATGGCGATTTTGGAACGATAGTTCCATCAAAACTTTTGATGAGTTTAGATGGTCAAATTAATTTATTTGGCGATTTTTTTACATTTTAATGGACATTTTGGAATGACTATAGCACTAATATCTTGAAAAGCACATCATGAATTTGTTCTACGTAAAGCTTTTGGGAATATTTCAATTACCGAGATCTTTGGCAGTATGTACGTTTCAGTTATAGGTACGTTTTGTAACTTGGCGATGTATTTTCTTACCACCTAAGCGAAGATTAAAATTTTAAGCTTGCATCGTCTTCATGGTTGCTTTTTTTCTCTTATTTTGCATTTTGGCTCGATATATTTATTAAACTTATTATGTTACATGCTAATGGAGCTTTTAAAGTTGATTTGGCGAGTTTTTTAATAAGAATTCTCACATTATTTCGCAGCTTTTTTTTCAGCTGGCCCATTATTTTACTTTCAAGTATTAAAAGTATGTGTGAAATTAGAAACAAAAAAGGGAAGATTTCGGTGATTGGAAGTCTGGTTATCTTTCCCTATTGGCGTTAAATCTTTGTGGCCAATTTATGAGCGAGGGAAATACTTCCTTCGCAAACATAAACTAAAGAGCAACAAAATAAAGTAATTATCGCCAAAAATTTGGCAACCACACCAGATTCCCAATTATCGAAATATTATCAATGTGTGAAATTTAACATAAAAAGAACATTACCTTTTTCTTTTGTGTAAATGAAAACAAAATTTTACAGTTGGTCGTCGTTAAATTGTAGTTTTGTTTATTTTTTTCGTACTTGCTCTTTAGTACCAAGCGATTATATATGCTCATTTCGGTGTTACTAAAGAAATTAATATGTTTTGTTGTCAATCGTCTTTCCGTTGAACACCATCGCTTCATTACTGTACATTTCATTCTGGGGCATCAAAATGAAATGTCTCTACGAATAGCTTCGCCATTTTTCGCTCTGATGTGTCGACGCTATCAAAATGAACATCTGAGCTTTTGCGCAGCAATTAAGATCGTGTGAGCAAAAATAATGAAACAAAATAGAAAATGGAGCAATATTATTTCATTGCTGCATTTTTTATTTATCGGCTGCGAATTTAAACGTATATTTTATTAATGCAGAGATGTCAAAATTGAACGCCATTGCTATATGTTGCTAATTCGAAGTAAGTAAACAGATGAATGAATGTCGAATGACTGAATCATGAGTTGCGACCAACTTTACCTGAAAAGGGAATTTATTTCCCCTAAAAAGCAGTACTAATAAGGCCTTCGACATCAATTCACTGTGTACTCCACTTCAGTTAACTATATCAATATTTTTTAACCCTTAAAGATAGGATAAACATCACTTTCTACAGCAGAAACAACATGCTAATAAATGTAAACAAACATTTGGGTGGTCCTCGTTCAGCGCTCTCTAGCTGGCAAATCTTTACCATTGATGTTTTGAGTAATGAAGCAGCCTGTATAAAACGCTATCTAGTGAAGCCTTGACTAAACTATGTATTTGAAATTAGCATCATTTTAAGTTGTTTGATAAGGCTCAAGTGCTTCCTATTATTCTTCCTCTTATTGTTATCTTACCTATCACCCCTATTTTGGTAAAATCAGAGAAGACCCGACGCATGCGTAAATACGCGCAAGGTTTTACCTAAGAAGATCAGACAGTACGCGCGTATTTCGTTGCTGTTTACTGCTGCAAGTGCTGTGAATTCACCGTAAGAGCTATCTAATATGGTTTTTCCCTTCCTGTTGTAGGAGAGGTTCTCATTGATTTGGCTGGAGGCTTCTTCGGTGCTGGAAGTGAAACTGTCAGAATAACTCTGGACTGGATCCTGCTGATCTGTGCTGCTCATCCGCAAGTTCAGAAAAAGATACACTCAGAGATTCTAGAAGTAGTGGGAGAGAATCGCTTTCCGAACAGATCAGACCACGTGAACATGCCGTACACAGAAGCAGTGATTCGTGAGCAAAACAGGTGGCGATCAGTCATCCCGATAAATTTAATGCGATAGTAAGTTTGTTCTTTAATTTTCGGATTTGTTTTAAAATCTTACGGAACTTTTTACGTAAAATGCTTGCGAAAATTTGATATTATAGCGCAGATTTTTTTTTTTTTTTTTGCGTGTGAAATGTTTTTGTTAAGTAGGTGTGACTAAAATGAACAAGCAGGAAGAGTATTTCTTTCTTTATTACGAATGTACGCAACGGATTTCTTACGAATGTACGCATACGGAAGTACAAAACTACATATGCGAATTACGATTACCTCTAGGCGACGATTCAGTTTTCAAGAACAAAAAAAAAAAAACATAAATAAATAAAATAAAATATAAAAAAACTTTTTAAATTTAAAGACTATTTCTGTCCGCTCATTCGCACTAAAAAGTACGAAATAAACGGTGAAAATGCGCTTTGGGTCCCTGCTTGGCGCATTTTCAAAAAGTCGCCAACTGGCGCGTTTTTCCTTATTGTCTCGCGAATTGAAAGCTCCGAGAGACATTACGCAAAAATTGGCGACTTTTTGAAAATGCGCCAAGCAGGGACCCAAAGCGCATTTTCACCGTTTATTTCGTACTTTTTAGTGCGAATGAGCGGACAGAAATAGTCTTTAAATTTAAAAAGTTTTTTTATATTTTATTTCAAAGTTTTTTCGTTTTTTCAATTTTCGTTTCATTTGCTTTCAATTTTTTACATCTTTTGCGACGTGCCTGTAATCTATGCTGTCGTGCAATAGGGCTTTCAGTTTGAAGCACTATATTACTATTTTTCTAGAAAACATATCTTGCACGATCGCAGTGTCGCCTAGTTTTTTTCGCTCTTCAAAAATATTCATTTGTATAAAGCAAATTACGTTTCAAAATCAGTATAGTATTAATTAAAATAACAAGAACAATAAAATATTTACATTGCGTTTTAAAAGGTCATATAAACAAACTATCAGTGATCTTCAGTCTTCCGCTCTCCCAACTGAGCAAGTTGGGAACTGAACCCAAGTCGCCATCTGGTGTGTTTTCCTTGTTGTCTCGCGTAGTTGAAAGCTCCAAGAGACATTCCGCAAAAATGGCGTTTCTATGGCGACAAAACCGAAATCCGTGTTTGGCGAGAAAAGGGACACAAAGCACAGAATAACCCAAACTAATTCTATATCATCGCCTTCTATCGGCCTGTTGCCACGCATACCATCCAAAAGTATATTCCTAACACCTTTTTAAAGGAGCGACCTGATGCTTCGTGCCGTTAGCACATAAACATCTTCACAAAATACATATATATTAAAGGCCTATATTTAAGGTTTGTAATGATTTACTCCTCGGAAATCTACAGCACACCCCCCTTCCTACACCCGGCAACCCCAATATTTTCTTCTCTCGTCCTGTTACCAAACGTGAATTAGAAAAGTCCATTCCAAACGTATTGACAGCAGAGCGGCCTAACGTAAGGCCCCTATATATACGAGCCGGCGCATCAAGATTAAGTTTCACCACTTTGGATCCAGCGCGTGTTTGTGTGTTTGAGTGGTTGTCTTTTCTGGCCGGTAATCGCGTTTTGGTAATTTTTCACTGTGAGCAATTATTAGCGGCACGTGGATTTGGCAAAGCTTAGCAATGTGCCAAAACTTTTTTCTGGTAACCCTACTCCGCAACAATGAAAATTTGAAAGTAAAAGTTAAGGAATTGGATCCAAAGTGGTGAAACTTAATCTTGATGCGTCGGCCTGTCTATATAGCGGCTCTAGCCTAACGCTTTGTGCCATATCACTAGAGAATCCTCAAACAAATAAATTAAAGCATTTATATTAAAGGCGTACTTTTTTAGCTTATATAATGACTTAATGCCCAAATTCCACAACACATTCCCTTTCCTTCCACCTGGTCACCCCCAATATCTTCGTCTCTCTCTTTTTCTTATCACTTGTCCCTTTTAAAATTCAATTCTAAACGTCTTTACAGCGGAGCGGCGTGACGCATTGTTCCGTTCGCACGCATGATGATTCTTACATAAGTAAAAATATTTATATAAGAGGCTTATACATAGCTCACGTGAAGATTAAATGCCCACAATCTGCAAATATATCTTTGTTTTGGTTAGCCTTGAGATTAATGTGTTAAATTTATTGTTTGTTAAATTTATTTTGTGTTACGCACTGTGCCGCTCGCTCTACTATAAAGCGGAAGTGCGTTTAAGTTCACGCGGCTGAATTTAACTCTGCAACCGGAAGCAAAAGGTGAAAACCATGACAAAAGTAAGTACAGAAAAAGTCTTTAAATAAAAAAATAAGAATAATAATAATAATTATAAATAATAATTACGGAACAACTGAATTGTCTTGAAGGTATTTGTTGTTATTTATTACAGCCCACACACACTCACTCTGAAAGCAAAACGTATTTTTTATTTTTTCTAATTATCTTTCCCTTATACTTTCTCTTTTATAGTACGTTGCAGGACACCGAGTTGAATGGATATTATATACCGAAGCATTCTCGAGTCTTGTCCGTTACTTGGGCCATACACCACAACAAGGATTTATGGGGACCGGATGCTGAGGAATTCAGGCCAGAAAGATTCTTGAGCTCAGATGGCAAGCAAGTCCTAAAGCCGGAATACTACATTCCGTTTTCAATAGGTTAGTCATTATTTTCACTATTTATGGTTATACTTCTTTTGACGCAATAAAAGGAAATTTCAACATACAACGGAAATAATGTGACGAAAATGACTGATGTAAGCTAACGGAAGCGCTTTGAAGTGATTGCTAGCAATGAACTTTATTTAAAATATTTCTAACTTGAGTAGCAAAATTTTAAAATGAAGCTCATTTTAAGCAATCCCTTTACTTCCAAAGCAATGGCCTAGAATAACATCCATCATTTTCTGAGGGATTTATTGATTTGATTTTTTTTTTTTTTTTGTCTCTGTTTTGTACGATTTATCGCTTAAATACAAAAATTACTCGAGGATAACAGCTCACAAGTTACTCTGAGTTCAACTGCAATTGCAAATGGCACTGTAAGTGAAGAATTATCATAAGGCATTCACATTCATATAATTGCATAAGACAGAAATTTCTTTTTGATGAAAAAAAAAGGGATATATATTCATATGATTATATTGTTCATATGATTATATTGTTATTTGTTCTGCTTTTAACTTGTACATAATGGGTAAATTAAATTCATAATATGTTTAGAACTCATCACATTTACAATAATGATAAACAGTAATAGAGACAGCTTTAAAATCTTGGGGTCCTGTTGCTTGTTCCAGCCGAAAACCTGGATATTTCTACTCTTAATAGGAAATTAGCATCCATAATAGTTTTTATTTTCTCTTTTGAAAAACTTATTATCTTAGTTGAATTTTTTTACTCAAGGAGTTACATAATGTGCATTGAGGACGTTTTTTAGGCGATAGTTCCGGACGTCGTTTCAGATGTGTATCAATCGTCACGTTGAGTAATCATGTTCCCGGTTTGACTGTCTTCCAAAGATCACTACGATCTACTTTTGAGAGTAATTAAATTTTGTATAACTAATACGAATTTTATCAAAATACTGGTTTTGAAGACAAAAGAAAAAGTATTTTTTTTTTTTTTAACTCGATAGCAAACACTTTTTCAGCATCATAACAATAAAGTCGAACAATTGAACGATACTTGTATGCGTCTTTCATAGTCCTTTTCCTTCGACTGAAGAAGTAGAGAGAATGTGAAGTCTGCTGTTGACATATTGCTTCAAAACGAAATTATAATTTTATATGGCTTGAATTATATTAACTGGTGTGCTTTTATGACATATTTAAATTAAAATTGCAGAACTGGTCAAAAGTATTTCAAATTTGAGAAATGAAACATTCTTTAGCGATACACCCCCCCCCCCTTTCCCTCCCAATTAAACTGGTTTGAAGTATATATGCAGTTAATAATTTATGTGTTTCAGAACTTCTAGTAGGGGTAGGGTACATCTTAACGAGTTGAAGTAATATGTAATTCGGGGTCGAAATTGCTTTTCTGACTCTGTGAAATTTAACTTTGCCGGGAGTATTCCGGGCTGTTTAGAGTTTCTTGCACCGAAGATGTGACTCGTGCATTGTAGCCGTGGAAGAAACTTGCACCACTTTCTTTGACCCATGTACCTTTTGCCTTTGTTCATGCACTAATCATTTCCGACACCGCATTGCATTATGATTTCAAGTCGCCAGGATGCACCCGACCACTCCTAAAACTCCCGAAACATTTAACTGGGACACACTGTATATGTGGTGGAGAAGTTTAAGAAAACGGTTGTAGTGAAGTTTGGCAGCATGAAATATCGAATGAAGGGTAGTAAAACCTTATGAAATCTATCCCTAAAATTGTGGCTGCTGTAACAAAAGAGCATGAGACGGCTTAAAAGCACATTAAATGCTTTTCGTCTCTTTTAAACACATATAACATCTTTATTCTCAATTTGATTACTTGTAGAAGTTGAAACAGTTTTTTTATTCAATATTTTGTCCTGGGAAACCAAACTAAATTACAGTTTCCCATAAACTGAATATTTTTCGTGAATACTTTTTCTAAAAGTGAATTTAAATTATTTTTCTTCAATAACATAATCAGATCTTGTCTTTAAACTAATTTAACATCTTGGCACGAAAAAAGTTACTTGAGTTTTAAAAATATAAAAGAATACTGTTCTTTTTGTGTTCTTATTCTTGATAAATTGGTATATTTATTAAACTTGCATGACATTTCGCTAGTAGCGTAATTAGAAAAAATAATTCCGCCCAGTTCTGAGAATAATGCATCTTTAATACCCTCTCTGTCTAACCTTCAACCTAAACTCTACCTAATCTACGACCAAATAAAAATAAACAGCTGTCTTATTTCTTTTAGGCAAGCGTCAGTGTCCAGGAGAAGCGTTTGCCAAAATGGAAGTATTCAATTATGTGGTTGCAATTCTTCAAAGGTTCGAAATTTCATTGCCTCCAGGAAAAACAGCGGATTTCGATGGACAGCTGGGAATTGGACTCCAACCAAAAAGACAAGAAATAATATTTAAGCGGCGATGAAATATTTCGTATGATTCTTTAAACACACGAAAGGTGATAATTTGATTCTTATGAGTAAGTAATAGTTGTGACAATATTCCTTGCTCCTCGATGAAAACTTGTCACTATACTACACTGCAACTTTTCTTGACAAAAACATCGTGACGTCAGCGTGACGTTAGCCTATGAAAAACAAGCTAGATAAAACGTCACAGCCTACTTGGCGAATTAGAGGAGATCACTGACTGCTTGTGAGCTCTTATTGGCTCCACCCGTAGTGACGTTCAGTGTCAACTTAAGTTGCTTTCTAGTATAAAAGTACAGTGTGAGCGCAAATGACATTCAAATTCTTTTTCATAAAATCATATTTTCGAAACTACAGCCCACATATAAACAGTGAGTGAGACATGAATTTAAAGAAAAATACAGCATGTTTTATGTCGGTTACAAATGTCCGAAGTGTAAACCTTTAAAATACAGATATGTCAAGATGCCAGATGTTTTATTTACCTAGTTGTGCATGTGTATTTTTTCTGATATCTTCAACGAGGATTTATTGATGTATTTTCATTTGCTGGAAATAAAAGCAGTGCACATATTACGGAATTGATAAACTATACGTTTCTGGCAACATGTATTTTTATATTATTTCTTCATTTTATACATACCACATCTACCTAAATGATATGAATAAAGAATTTTTATTGCCTTTGTTTTTCTCATTGCCATTTGTCAAACTTTTAAATTTATTTATTCAAAACTTTAAAATCCCTAATTTTATATGAACCCAGGATGGTTAAAATTGAATGTGTAGAAGTTCAAAAGCTTGCAAGAAGCAAATTACTACACATATTTCACAAATTTTACTGAAGATTAAATGAGCTAGGAAGAAAAATCCGATCAATAATACAATTTGTTCCATGTTATGAATTAATTGCTATAATAGGGGTTTTAAAATATAGGCATCCAACTGGTCATGGCGCTAAAACTACCTTAATTATAATTTTGAGTAACTTATAGATAAAATGCATATGCTACTGTTGACATAACTTACAAAATAATAAGAGTGTTTGTAAGCTATAAACTTACAAACACCCTTTTTTAGTAACTACTAAAGTAGCTGTTGTTGGTGATTTTTCTCTTCTCTAAAATGTTGATTTACCAGACTCCAGAGATTTTCAATGCTTAAAGTTATACAAGCAGAAATAATGAAGTAAAAGGCTAAATAATAATTTTCTTGAATAATTCGAAAATGACTCTGAAAAGTTTTTGGTTTCGCTCGGTGGAAGCTTGTAAACTCTTTATTCAAATCCAAATATAGTTGTTTTCTGAGAATAAGTGCGTGGTAGGTATGAGCAGAATTACGTAATATAATATCCCTGAACTGCAGTAGAGTAGGAATAAAATTGGGGGCAGTATGTGAGTAGACAATAAGTATAATTAAGAGAGATTTATTTTGTTCTGATATTTATCATCAAAAAGGTTTGATTGAAATGATTTAAAACTTAAAATAAGGGATAGAAATAGTTTTATAAATTCGATGTTGGCATAAAGAAAAGTAAGCTCGTTTAGCTTGACGGAACTTTTCTTCTTATTTTCAAGATCCAACTAATTACTATGTAACTTTCGTTACGGCATTCATATTCGTTTAGCCTTCCTATCCATTAGCATCAGATAACCGGGCCCTTTCACACCTTACTATGAAAGCCACCGAAAATTCAATGCCCGTTCTGTTATTTATATAATTGCAAGAAAATATACTTAATGATGTTTATTTAAGTCACAAAAGAAAAAAGAAAGCAAAACAAAACAGCTAAGTATGATACGAGGTAAAGGAGAACAGAGCCGCTATATAGACAGATCGACGCATCAGCTTAACTTTGACAACTTAAGATCTAATAATTTGTTCACTTTTACTTTCAATTTTTCATAGTTGCTGAGCTAGGGTTACTAGAGCAAAGTTTCGAACATCACCAAGTTTTGCCAAATTCACGTACCGCTTATAATTGCTCACAGTGAAAATTTGCCAAAACGTGATAACTCGTTGGAAAGACAACCACTCCAACACTCGTCGGATCCAAAGTGGTTAAACTTAAGCTGGTGCATCGGCTCATCTATATAGTGGCCTTAGACACTGTGGCCTGGAGTTGAAATCCGGCGAAAAAGATGATTTTGCACCGTTTCTTATTATGTCTTAATCCTAGAGTTAGTTTCCCTTTGAATAAAAAATCATTACTTAAGCCATTTTTAGTTAAAGTTTACAAATACCTTTGTGCTATTGATGTAGAGAAAATTACAACGGTAATTAGGCACAAATAAGCAGGGATACTGCAGACACGTGTTTCGGCGTTATAAGGAACGCCTTTAAAGGTGTTCCTTGTAACGCCAAAATACGTGTTTGTGTCTAACGCCGACACGTGTCTGCAGTATCTCTGCTTATTTGTGCCTAATTAACGTTGCAATTTTCTCTACATTTTTAGTTATTTCTGTCATTTATCACTAATCATAAAATGTGTTAAGCTCTAAGCTAGCGATGGAAATTAATACTCGTATGCGTGCTGAAGAGAAAAGACTTTGTTTTTCAGTTCTCAAAACTTTTTTTAAATTCTAGGCGTCTGGAGAAATGTAATGTAAATGATCCTCTGGGGTCTCAGTGGCCGAGCGGTCTAAGGCGTGTAGCCGCTAACTCTGAAACGGTGGGTTCGACTCCCACCCTCGCTCTATATGTACTTTCCTTCCGTTGTGATGTAACTCTTTCATACATTGTCTGTACAAGATATATGTAATAAAAAAAATCATGTGTAATGGAGGCAAGACACTAGATTGTAGTCCTCATCAAAAAAAAAAAAAAACCTGGGCATATAGCCCCAAAACGAAACGAACGAAATGATCGTCTGCTGAGTAATTTTTCACAACTAAACGTTTTATGGATACAGTTTTGTCAGCGCTACCTAGGGGATGCGCTGGTTTTGTGCGATTCCAAGCTTTCATCGAAAATAATGTGTACATTGTTGAATGTTTTACCGTGTTTCTCTGGGCAAGGTATGTACACATTTTGATGCTTTGGAACATTTTAAAGAGCTGTTTGACTGTAAAAAGTATTTCAAGTTAGTACACTTTTGAAACACAGATATTCATTTCTTAAATACGGATTGGGGAAATATAGATTTCGGGTGCTAGCTATGGGAATTTCCACAGCACAGAATGTTCATAGTCTTAAGTAATATAATTTTAAAAATAATTAACTATTTTCATGTTTTTCAAAAACTCGAACTACTAAAATAATTCATTTTCCGCTCGGGATTCTCAATTTACCGAATGGAACTCCAAATTTTCACAAATGCCAAAATATGGGTATGCACACACACACGTACATCCAATGAAATGGGACATTCGGGCATTTAAAAATTGCAATTCTATCTCTAAATTTTGCCGAATCGTCAGAAAAAACTTGCTGAATAATGACTTTTTTAAGGAGGTTAGAGTGACCTCCCGTTGCCACCCATTAAGGTGCCCCTAGCTTTGTACAGGCAGAAGAAGTACGTCATTTAATGCAGTTAGTATAGATTCTGAGTATTAAACCCTTTAAAGAAATCATAATGATAGTGTGGTTATTTCTGATTAAGAAAAAAAGAGAAACAATCCATAAAAGTATTTTATTCATAATTTATATTTCACAGTACCGTAAAGTCGGGTTACTTGGACCCTGGGGGGTTACTTGAGCCCATTACAGTAAAATGATAAAATCTAGGTTTGGTACTTATTAGTTGAAGACTTGCACGTAGTTCCTCGTTTCTCCTCTAGGTAGAAGTAGAGCCGCTATATAGACAGGCCGACGCATCAAGATTAAGTTTCACCACTTTGGATCCAATTCCTTAACTTTTACTTTCAAATTTTCATTGTTGCGGAGTAGGGTTACCAGGAAAAAGTTTTGGCACATTGCTAAGCTTTGCCAAATCCACGTGCCGCAAATAATTGCTCACAGTGAAAAATTACCAAACGCGATTACTGGCCAGAAAAGACAACCTCTCAAACACACAAACACGCGCTGGATCCAAAGTGGTGAAACTTAATCTTGATGCGCCGGCTCGTATATATAGGGGCCTTAGGTAGAAGCACTCTGCAGTCTCTAATTCTAGTACCAAACCCAGATTTTATCATTTTACTGTGGGCTCAAGTAACCTCCTTGTGGGTCCAAGTAACCCGACTTTACGGTATAAAATTGGAGGTATAACAATAAATGTAGTATCACAGGTATAATTTACACAGCATCAAATGAGTTAAGTTTAAACTTACGATAGAAAGAATGGAGTTCAAATTTCTGAAAGCAAACAAAATTCATACTTTTCCATTCTGTGTCTGATAACCTTTTCTCTTCTCAACTCCTAGTGGTTCTGGATGATAAGGTTTTAGACCGACAGACTGACGTGCACAGATTTTAATAGGATAGATACATATGCTGAGTTAAAAAACCGAAGAATATACAGTTGACGCTCGTTATAACGACCACACGTTATAAAGACTATCCTAATATAACGACCGGTGAGAAAACCCCCATCTGTATCCCAATATACTCTATGTTCTACCTGTTATAGCGACCACTCGTTACAAAGACCGTTTTCTGTAGGACGGAGACGGTCGTTATATCGAGCGTCGACTGTATTTCATCTGTTTTTTGTATAGTTTGCAACATTCTTTAAATTGCTTATCCAATCACCCAAACAATTGCTTTTTATAATGGGGACCGGCCCGACAAGTTTGTACAATTGGCGCTCTTCTGTACAGTAATTCTTGGTTGAGATTTCTTTTATTTATTTATTTTTTTTGTTTTTTTTACTCTATGGGAAAATCTATACCAAATGCTTCAAAAGAAAACTGCTAAATTTACATCACAGGAGCGATAGTCAAATTTGTGCAACGATAAATAATTATTTAAAGCTCTCTCCATCCAATTCATTAACTGACTTCCATATTGTTTATAATATTAAAAAAAAGGTGTACCCCAAAATTATTTCTAATGAAATATGTTTAAATTTATCTTGTAGTAAGCATATCAACAGGTAATCTATATTAAAAAAATGGATGTATTTGTATGTTTGTTCCTTACACAAATCCACAGTTTTCGTCGGATTTTCATCGAACTTGGCACAGAGGTTCCTTGATGCAATAGAATTCACATAGGCGGGGTTTTAAATTAAAAAAAAAAATGCAACAAGCTCAAAATTCAAATTTTTTGTCTCAAAATGGCTTAATTTCTTCCAATTTTGAATAGATGAGCCTTTAAACATACAAATTGATAAAATTCAACACATTTAAATATGAGTATTTTCCAGCAAAGATTACGATTAACGATGAATTATTAATTTAAGGCTCACCTATTTCAAATAATTTCTTAAAGCTATGTTGTATTTATAAGCACCCGGGCAACGCCTTGTAATAAGATAGTTGTTGATAAGGTAGATATTTGAAAGAAACTCTACATGAGTCAATATTCGATTTATAGAATCAGATGAAATCTATGATCGTCGCTTGAATATGATGCCCTGCCTTTTTGGTTGAAATCCAGCTCCCAACTCTCCCTCCATGTTCGCCTTTTTGCCCGGTGGCATTGAAACTTCAAATCTTTGCAGAATGGCGGTTAGGTACAGGAACACTTCAACTTCGGCGAGGGCCTTTCCGGGACACTGGCGTTTACCTGAAATTACGAAGCACAAGGTAAGTTTTTTCACTCGATTTATTCGCTAGTGATTTAGAAATATGAAGAAACTGTAGATAAAATTACATCAAACAGCATTTTCAAAGACTTTTCAGTACTATTTTCAAACAGTGTTATATTATCCATATACATTATTCGGTTTCAAGAAAAACTAAACAATGAACTGAAGTAAAGTAAGAGATACTGTCTGATTTTTCAAGGTAAAACCTTCCGCGTGTTTACACATGCGTCAGGTCTTCGCTAGTCTTACAAAATAGGGGTGATAGGTAAGATGAAAATAAGGGAAAGAATAATAGGAAGCATTTTGAGCAGCATCAAACAACGTACAACGATGCTAATTTCAAATACATAGTTTAGTTGCATGTGTCAAAAGGACAGCAAAAATGCGAGTTTTAAATTGGAAACTTCCGAAAGTTCCCACTCACAACCCATCACCCCTTTTCAAGTGGAATGGATCACAAGTACTAGGTGCGGCTATCACGGACGGACAGTATATTGTATGTGTCGTTGAATAACCGCCACACTAGAAGCAAAATATGTAAAACGTAAGAAAACCGACACTCTCACTAAGAGCTATAAAAACGATGGGACGCAAAATAAGTTCAAAAATCTGATATCAGGTTGCATGAACTTCAATTTGAACTATCTGGAATTCATTATGTCGTGGCAGTCGCTTGCTCGCGTTTGTTCTGAACAGTTTTGATTCAATAAAGCGACTTGTTCAATAAAGCAACTATTTTGATAAAGCTGGACTTTGCTCTGTTTTTGACGATTAGAATCATTAATGATTCAAATCGTCAAAAACAGAACAAAATCCGGTTTTATTGAATTTGTCGTGTGAAATTAAAGCGGTAGATTCAATTAAACGGCCACTGTACTTAGCTCTACATAGTAAATAATATCACTCAGTGGTAAAAGTAGTGAGATGTCTCAATTCAAAAAAATACTTATTATTATTGATTTAAAATCCAGATTCGATGCTTTTACCACAAATTTCACACAAAGGTAATTAACCTAAAGTGTGCATAGTGGCGTATAAGATGTACTCATAAGTGACACACCATTCAAATTTCATAATTTAGAAAAAAATTTTTCAAACAATAACTGTACGCTATTCATTTAGACTACAAAAACCAACCAGTAAACATATCATCCTAAATGTTTTTCCTAGAGTGTGAATAAATCAGTTAAAAATAGTATTCTTTAAAACTTTGATTTTCTCTAATGATTTTTTTAAACTGAGATCTGCCACTATTGTTGCCTATGGGTGACAGGTTCTCCAATGTTAAGAACTTAATCAGAACTATCTTTGAACTGTAAAAGCAAAATTGCGAAATATACAAAGCTTTGTTCCTCTTGTCTCATAAAACAAGTTCTAGGTCGGACATTAAAAGAATTTTTTCAGCCATTTAAGGTATATGATTCTTAATATTAATACCAATGTATCCTGCTATGTCCAATACAGGTTTTTATTATTTCTTGTGAAGTAATGCGAAGTCTCCTTTCTCAAGAATACAAGAAATTTGTGTAAGAGAAAACCAATTTTTGTCATAACTCCATTACTTCATATTCGCACTGTCCTTGTATTGTATATCTACTTTTCATTACAATTTCTCTTTTGTTTACATCATATTACTTCATGCTACGACGATTTGGTTTTAACTATTTTTGCACAATGGATTTAGGGGGTAAAAACACTGAAATTTCTTAAATTTCTGGTGCTGAAAAACATGCAAAGTATTATCCGTACTTTACATGTTTTTCTGACTTTAAAGAGTTATTTTTTTAACTATACGTGTTAAATTATCGGGTCATTTTAAAATGTCGTCCTTTAAAGTGTATCAACACGTACCTATTGAGAAAGGAATATAATATTCGGGCTTGAGCACTTTCTTGCCGTCTTCGCTGAGGAACCTCTCTGGCTTAAATTCTTCAACATCTGGTCCAAACAGCTTTTGGTCGTAGTGAACAGCATAGACGACTGACAACACATTGGTGTGCTTAGGGATGAAGTATCCATTCAACTCTGTATCTTGTAGAGTGCTAGAAAAATACAACGCATATTGTAGCTGTTTTTTTTTTTTTTTTTCTTCTTCACTGAATCATTCTGCTTCGGATTGACGTCGTAATCTCAATCCGTCTCGATTTGCTGAATTTCAAACCGGAGACGGTTTAAACCCTTTATGTTACGAATTTATTTAGCAATGAATATTTTTTTGTTTTTTTTTTTTTACTTGAAAATACATCAAAACATATATATCGAGCTTAAAATTTTTGAAAATCGGTAGGGTCTAAAGACCCCTACGCCTTAAGCCCCTAAAAAAACTGTTTCCGATAGCAGGTACTATCTGTCGGTCTCTCAGCAATGTACAAGGATTGGTATTTAAAGCTTCAGCATGATTCCAGCCATTTAGGATTTAAAATACTAAATTAATGTAAGCGGGACTTCTGAGTCCCGCCGGGCACAAAGGGTTAAGAGAGAAGTGAGGATGTCAACCCAAAATTTAATGGTTCCGTGCGGGTGCCTTAACTAGATAATTAAATATTCGGATTATTCTAATTCCAATTTTATGAGCTTCTACTATGGTTCATCAGAGCCTGATTACTAAAAAGACTAAGGATGCTTGAGCTTTTGTTCAGAATTTCTAGAGTGTCAAAAAATGACTAACAAAATTAAAAAAATCCTGTTTCTTTTTTAATGCTTTTATAAAGGAAATGAAGGCATGAAATTTTTATATGTAAAATTTTGGAATAATTTTTAACCGTTAGGAGGAAATCTAACATTTTTTATGAAATGTGGTCCCTCTGAGCTATATTTAAATGAGCTATTTGGCACAACTTTGTTAAAATATAATTTTGCGACATTTAATGAATTTATTGAAGAGATAAATTTGATTCAGCAACTAACCATAGTTGTCGTGCAACCATATACAATGTAAAAAAATTCCATACATTAAAGTGGAAGGCGAAAAAATATCAGTTGGAACATTTTTGGAAATAAAATTTGTGTTCTTTAGTGAGTTTGCTTTAATGTGTGTAGAATTTAGACAAATTTCCTCAACCGAAATATGTATGATAGAGCTTCCCCTACTTTCAAAGGCCAATCAGGTCTTGATGGCTTGATGCTCACGGCGAAAAAGCTCTGCATACTAAATTACGCCGGTCGGGAAATTGAAAGAGTTCAGTTTCTTACTATCGCATCAAGTTGAGGGGGATGATGGTCTTCCATCTGTTCATTTCGAGAATGACGGCTTCCGTATACGGCATGTTCAAGTAATCTGCTCGGGAAGGGAAGCGGTCTTGTCCGAGCACTTCTTGGATTTCGGAGAAAATCTTCCGCTGAACTTCCGGAAACTGCGCGCAAATCAGCAACAACCAGTCGACTGAAATTCGAACAGTTTCACTTCCACCGCCGAAGAAAGCTCCACACAAGTCGATTAGAACATCCCCTAAAAGCAAAGCAAATATATTACTGTCTGATTTTCTTAGGTAAAACTTCCCGCGTATTTACGCATGCGTCAGGTCTTCTCTGATCTTACCAAAATAAGGGTGGTGGGTAATATAACAATCAGGGAAAGAATATTAAGATGAATTTTGAGCCTTATCAAACAGAGTAGGACGATACCAATTTCAAATACATAGTTTAGTTGAATATGTCAGAAGGATAGCAATTGCAAGTTTAAAATTGAAAACTTCGAACAGTTCCCAACCACAGCCCATCACCCCTTTTTTATAAACTCACTTATTTTGCGTTGAAATGGATTCTCTTGTAACCAGGACAAAGGAGTCGGAGGGGAAATGACTGACTTCGACTCTGATGACTCTTAAGGGCTATTCACATTACAACCGTTTCGTGGAAACGAAGTGGTTTTTCGGACGTAACGGACGGAGGTGAAAAAATTCGAGCATTCGCACTAGTTTCATCCGAGAGTCACGTCACGGTGTTCCCCCACTAATTATAAAGAGCGCGCACCTGGCTAGAGCCAATGAAGTCGCTACCAAAATATCGGATGGCTGTCAGTGCTGACGACTTCCAGCATTCTAGAACGAGGACGGAAGCCAATGATTCGGCGTACTGTCATGCCAACGGATTCCGAAAACCAGTTTCGCAGCGAAAAATTCGGTTCCGACGGCCGGATCGGTCGTAATATGAATAGCACTTTATGCGCCGAAATCGGTCTAGAATATGGAAATTACTCCGTAGCTCTAGCAGAGTTAAAAAAAAACTCAGAGGAAAAATGACAGCCTCAAATTCCATTTTTTTTAATTCTAAAGTTTTTGACTCCCGTCTCAATTCCGACTCCTTTACCCCAAAATCTGTTCGATTCCACTACTCCGACTCCGCAGCCTTGCTTGTAACATCAAAACTCCTGTTAAAAGGCATTTATTAATTTTTCATCAACCTTTTTTGGATAAGGCTAGTAAGAACAGCTACGGGGATATCTGGAGATTTTCTCGTTATTATTGCAAGTTTTCTTTCATTATATGCACAGGGTGTTTTTGACCTTCTAAAAGGGATGGGGGATTCAAGGGCTATTCAGAACAACATAGCATTGAAAGGGTCGGAAATAGTTCTTACTTACAGTAGAAGGCGTTTTGAGAGAGTTCGAAATGACAAAATTTTCCTCTATAAGTATTCAGTACTTTAAAACCGTTCATTTCAAAATATTAAATCAACCTTGTTAACCCTTTATGTCCCAAATTAATTTAACAATGAATTTTTATGTATTTTTTAGTTGAAAATACATTAAACAAGATGTATACCGAGTAAAAAAATTTTGAAAATCGGTAGGGTCTAGGGCCCCCAACGCCTTAAACCCCCGAAGAAAACTGTTTCCGATTGCAAGTGCCATCTGTTGGCCTTTCAGTAAAGTACAAGGAGTGGTACTTAAAAACTTCAGCATGATTCCAGCAATTTAGAATTCACAATACTGAATTAATATAAGCGGGACTTCTGAGTCCCGTAGGGGCATATTGAGTTAAAGAACGAAAATTGTAAAATTGCTACATAATACGCATGTGTTTTTTTTTTTTTTTTTTGCCTGTGAGGAACTATCTTTTCAATGCAGAAAAAGTCTTAAGCTTACGACGTCAAGTAGCAGTCTGTAACGTAACAGTTAACTAAATATTTTCCCAATTAATCACGATTACGATGCATTGAAAACCCAACATTTATCGTCACAGAGCAACTGTTCACTTTATGGCAAGCTAAATTTTGAGAAAATCTATCCAAAAGATGAACAACTAAAAACAAATCGGATCAGAAGTGTATCGTATATCTGTCACTAAACAAAGCTTCACATCCTTTAAAAATTACTTATTTGTCTTTTCTTTATTTATTTAATAACCAGTACTAATTCTGATCAGAGTTCTTCGTTAGTCCTGTACATAATCAAATACTGTACTCATGCTGAGCCATTTTCATAACTGTACTTCAGTGTTTTTGGATAAGTTCAATGTATCCAATATTCATTTTTATTAAAGCCAAAAGCGTAAGAATAGTAGGATTTTTTTTCTCCTATACAAGAAAATATGAATCTTTTAATTAAACCTCTCGAGAGTACACGGGGTGATTTAAAAAAATCTTACTTTCAAACGATGTATTTGGATCGCCCGCCTTCTTCTGTATCTCTAGCAAATAACAGTCCATAAAATCTCTAACATTATTAGGGTCTAGAGTCCTTTCGTGCTCCTTCAGCTCATCCCTGAAAATAATTTTTGAACTTTGTGATATTCCAGCCAAATCAAAGCATCTGATATTTGTTACTTATTAAATACAGTGCTATTTGATCTGAAACTTCATTTATTAACAAAAAATTTCAAGAGAGTAAAATTTCTCGATTGAAAAACTTTTTCTGAGTTCTGAACTGTGCGTTCTACTGGCAAAAACAGTTTCAGTTTGTTTCTTTTTATCTATTGCCTCCAGACAGCTTTCCTTTATCTGGTGAATTTCAGAAAAAAAGTGGACATGACACTTGAATTTTAAAATCAATATTTTGTCACTTGCCATGTATCATTTTGGTCAGAAATATATGAATTTCTTGAATCCTAGAATATTTTTTCCGATTGACCCAATGACTTTCAGAAAATCAAGGGCAAAATCAATTTTTAGCCTACTTTCCCGTTAAAAATAAAAGAAACGAAAAAAGCATTAAAATTGACTTAATGCATCTAAAAAATGTCGCCAAGTCCAAAAAATGTCGCCAAGTCCAAAAAATGTCGCCAAGTCCAAAAAATGTCGCCAAGTCCAAAAAATGTCGCCAAGTCCAAAAAATGTCGCCAAGTCCAAAAAATGTCGCCAAGTCCAAAAAATGTCGCCAAGTCCAAAAAATGTCGCCAAGTAAAAAAAATGTCGCCAAGTAAAAAAAATATCGCCAAGTAAAAAAAAGTCAAAAAGAAACAAAAAAATGAAATAAATATCGAAAAATTAAAAATTTGAAAGTAGGGTATTGAGATGGGGAATTTGTGTGTCTGTCTGTCGGTCGGTCGGTCGGTCTGTCTGTCCCCCCCTAATAACTTTTGAATGAACATTCCGATTTGGACAAACTTTTTTTTGTTGGAAAGATCTCGGCGAGTACAGCTCATTCCCATATTTGATTTTTTGATTTGAACAATTTTTGGTTCAACTTAGAGCCGTTCAAATAACCGGTCCCGCGATACTAACTTTTGAATGAACAGTCCGATTTGAACAAACTTTTTTTTGTTCGAAAGATCTTTTCAAGGCTACTTCATTCCCGTACCTACATTTTTGATTTGAACAATTTTTTCGTTCAACATTGAACCGTTCAAAAAAGCTCTCACACCTAATAACTTTTGAGTGAACAGTCCGATTTGAACAAACTTTTTTTTGTTCGAAAGATCTTTTCAAGGATACTTCATTCCCGTACCTACATTTTTGATTTGAACAATTTTTTCGTTCAACATTGAACCGTTCAAAAAAGCTCTCACACCTAATAACTTTTGAGTGAACAGTCCGATTTAAACAAACTTTTTTTTGTTCGAAAGATCTTGGCAAGGATGCTTCATTACCGTATTTAAATTTTCAATTTGAACATTTTTTTCGTTCAACATTGAACCGTTCAAACAACCTTTCCCCACCTAATAACTTTTAAGTGAACCGTCGGAATTGAATAAACTTTTTTTTGTTCGAAAGATCTCGGAGAGGCTCCTTCCCATATTTCACTTTTCAATTTGAACCATTTTTCGTTCAATGATGAACCGTTCAGAAAAAATTTTAACATGAGCGCCTACGGAGAAATTTAAATTGAATGTTGATTCTGAACTTCAAGGCGGATTTCCTTCAAACTAACTTTGTAAGAAAATGGTTTTGATAAATAATGTATTGTAAAGTACTTTTCTGAATAATCTTCTGTGAGGACTCTGATTCCGACTCCGACTCCACAGACATGGCGGAAATGCAGGCTCAGAAAAAAATGACTGACTGGGCAGACGATTTTTTGTTTATTTATTTATTTGTTTTGTTTAATTTATTATTATTATGATTTTTTTTTTTTGGCAGACGATATATTTTTTTTTTTGTTAACAAAAATTTTTCATTCACGAGAGCATTTTATTCTTTATTTATATTTGACAACTGGCAACGGATTAAAAATTAAATTCAAGACATTTTATTAACGAACGAGTTTTTTTTTTTTTTTTTTTCTTTGATAAAATGTGTTTTGAAGTTCTTTGTACTTTTATTTTATTTGTTTATTTTTTTTTCTTTTGAAAACGATTGTGGAATTTTTCTACGGAAGAACTATAACAGTTACATTCTTTAAAAGGTGCGACAAAACTTAATTGACTCGTTTATTTAATTTTTACTTGTCTATTTCATCTGATGAGAGGGGTATATTTTGCTTTTAGAAATCAGCTTTAAGTGCTATAGAGGTATGTTTGACATAATTTTCAGTTTCAGATAATCAAGAGAATATTGATTAGATGCTAGAATGCCGATGTCGATGTACGGGAAAGTAGGCTCGTTTAGTTCTTGACAGAACTTCTTGTTATCTTTGTTTTTACGGGGCAGCAAATCACTTTTTTGTTACATGCTGTTATTTCACTAAACTTGTTTATCAGAATATAATAGGTAGGCTAACTTTTAACCTTTAAATGTCTAATTAAATCTCTATTGAGTAATTTAAAGAAAACAGCTAAACCATGAAATAGGTCTTTTTCTAAGGTAACCTCGTTTAATGTCCTTCCTTTGCCGAAATACTACATCTCAGTTTCTTTCCCCAATTATGTTTTTGGTGAGTAAACTTTTTATTTTTATGACCCGCAAAATTGTGTCCTTATGTTCCTTCTCAATGAGACATAGTAGGAATTTTAATAGGTATTTAATTTACATGGTAACGGAAGAACAGAAACTATGGTAACAGAAGGACAAAAAATACGGTAACGGAAAAACATTTATCTATTAGCTGAAATAAGTTACAATTTTAGAAGAAAACAAACTATTATTTGAAGTTAGTAGCCACATTCAAAATGTATTTGAGCAATATTTATACAAAAATCATATGTGCTTTTATTAAAAAAAGAAAGAAAATCTTATATTCGAAAATAATTTAAAGTGTGTCGTAATTTTATTTCTACTCCTAGTCCTGGATCTGACAGCACTTCTGTAGGAATGTTTGAGTACGGAGAATTTTTTTTCAAAAATGTTTAGTAGGTGCCCTAGGAAGTATTTTGGACTCGGGTGGACATCCGCCACCTGGTGCATTTTTGTTGCTATGACGTCATCAAAGATGGCGGCCATTTTGGCTCTCATAAATGCTAAAAAATGCCCAGCACTTCTGCAGGAAATTTAAAAATTGAGAATTTCTTTTCAAAAATGTTTAGTAGGTGTCCTAGAAAGTATTTTAGACTCGGGTGGACATCCGTCTCCTGGTACATTTTCCTATTATGACGTCATCAAAGATGGCGGCCGCTCGATCCTATAATGGCTCATATCTATGTTACTACTGGACCGATTTGCATGAAAACTGCGATTTTTTTTACTAATTTGTCTGATGCCATTTATCTTCAAGCTGCACTGTTAGAAATTTATTCGAAAAAATAATTGAAAATCAATTTATTGGTTTTTTTCTTTTTTTTTTCATTTTTAACTACCAAAACTTAACCATAAAAAATGGTGTTAACCCTTTTATTTTCACGAGAAAATGCTAATTTACCGCTGCTTGCATACCAAAAGATGCAGCCAGTGCCGTACGCAGACAAATCATTTCAGGGGGGGGGGGGGGGCCTGACTCAAGACTCTTTGCGGGCGAGGTGGGGGGAGCACCTCATGAAATGTAGCTAAGAAAAGTAAATGTCTCGAATTTCTGCTTTAATGCATTTTAAGTCGACAAAAATACATCATTAAAAACAACTTTTTTGTCATTAAAATTATTGTGAAGAAAGCGTTTTGATAGACACAGAGAATGATAAATTTAAATTGAAAAAAAATTCTTCATTGAAAGAGTTGTTGCTGAAACACTTATTTGCAATATTTTGGCAAATTAACGCTCTAATAATGTTAATTTTGCAGTTTATTTTACTATTGTTCCCAATACTGGGTTTTAATTCAATTTGCTGAAATTTATTTAGCAGAATTATCTGACCGTAAAACATTGTGTGTGTGTGTGTGTGTGTGTGTGTGTGTGTGTGTGTGTGTGTGTGTGTGTGTGTGTGTGTGTGTGTGTGTGTGTGTGTGTGTGTTGTATTTCTAAAACATAGATTTACAATAAAAATGAACAAAATGGAATGATAGGATAATTATAAACATGACATACAGTAAAGTAGAAAGTAGAAATGTCAAAAAAAAATCTTTTAGTTTTGTCCTAAACTTAACTATCTGTTCTAAAAGCTTTTCTCGTTTTTGTATTTCAAAAAAAGGGGGAATTTTAGAAAAAAAAACTGAAAGCTTGCATTTTAAAAATTCGTTTCAGAAATTTCGGAGTGGGCTGCAGCCCTATCAGCCCAACACCTGAGTACGCTACTGGATGCAGCTGCATTACAAAATAGTAAAACGTCCTGCTCGTCTAAGCGATAGCAAGGAAAATTTAAACTTAGTTAAAATAGAGGCGAATGAGAAGAAATACTAAAATTCAAACATGTTGTATCAGTTTAAGAGAGCTACTTGATTCTTTTAGGCAGTTTTGACGGTTGTTGTTGATTATGATTTTTCCCCTCTGAAAACATTCGAAGAACCGGTTTTACCATCCTGTAAATTCAGTTTTGAAGAAAATCCACAGTAACAACAATTTTGATTTTTGCTAATGAATCTATACCATATAAATTACCATGCAACTATTTACATAACTCAAATGAATTTCAATCGTGTCCTCAACCAGCTGGGCCAGAACCAATAGCGTACATAGTCTTAAGTGCGCATCTTGCTATATTTGTAAGTGCACCTCCACTTCCCTGTTAAACTGTAAAAAATTTTTTCCCGTGTAACTCATAGTGCTATTTTTCAGGAAGCGCCCTCAAACCTCATGCCCCCCCCCCTGCTCCGTGGGGGTTTTGGGGTGCTATGTACGCCACTGGCCAGAACTATCTACCAGCAACCTATGACGAAGGTGTGTACACGTTATCGTATGTGATGTTCAACTAAACATTCCAGATAAGTTTGCAAATATTGTAAAGGGGTTGGGTGCATTCCGAACGGCAACAATTGTAATATGCTGCTTAGGAAAATTTCTTTGAAAAGGTCTAATATCCGATGTGTTTATTGAATCGGACATGATATTGGAACTAACCACGATTTTGTCCAAAAGAAAAATGGGGAGTCCAAAAGAGAGGGTTTGAACATCTACCATGAATTTTCTTAGAAGCAAACTCTGAACTTAGATGCAAAGCTGTCTCAATGTTTAAATAAGAACTCTTAGAAAGTTCATATTTAAACATTGTAAACATACTTGTTTAATCTACTTCCCAATACATCACACTGACAAAAACACTGGCTTCAAAAGATACAATGAAAAATATATTAAACTCATTTAATACTGGTGACTGAAGACATACTGGAGACTGTACTTTATACGATACGAGGGAAAAAGAGTCAAGATCGCTCAAGCTCCATTCTTAAAGCCATATTGGCAGTATTTCCTTGCAACAAAACACAAAATGCTTGTACTACTACAAGGAAAGACAGTAAAAAGAAGTCAAACAGTTAGCATCACCGATCTCACCTCATGATGCGAAAACTTTTAACTCGTTCCTCTGACGTGGAAGAGCTCTTTTAGTAAGAACTATCTGAAAACTGTTCAATGTTTAATGAAGAAGAATTTGTTAAATTTGCAAACAGGTGCATTGTTAAAAGAGCTAGAACAAGCTTTCGGTAACATAAGAAAAGAAAATGTGTTCAATTCTGGTGAAAAGTCCTGTTATATTGTGAACTTTTCTACACGAAAGGGTTATGACAGATAAAAACAAAAAACTTGCCGAAGCAGTTCCTGTTATTATTATTATTATTATTATTATTATTATTTCGATCATATATTGGGAGTGTCGCAAAAGTCTGTGAAAGAGTCTGTAAAATTTTTGACAGTTAGAGCAAATTTTTCCCTAAAAAGTCTACGAGCGTATAGCCAAGGTAGCAGTATTGTTTGTTATACATGTTATTAAAATCTCTCAAGATGCTACTCTGCCTGTCCTAAACAACAGCTTTGGGGCGTAATAAGGAAACAAACTGATCTTACAACGTGGAAAGACCTGGACGTAAATTGCGTTGATAGCAGAGGAAGCAGACTTCGAGAATAATGGTGTTAGCTTTATTTTCCTGGTATACTGTTATTCTGTGATTTGGTGTTTAGAAACTTTAGGGGAGCACTGGAGTTATGGATTCTACGCGACTTTTGTTCATAATATTCACCGAAAAACAGGTGGAAACATTCCACGTATATTATCCGACTGGAATACGTAGAACACATTCGTAAATCAAGCAAAATAATACGTAGTGCAGGTAATATGAAAAGGGTCATACAGTAAATTTTTAGATGAACTAAGATTATAGCTGTATCCTGATGTGAAGAATTATTGACTTTGAGAATTTGCCACCTTCTAGTGCAAAGAGTGCCACGGGCCATAAATTGAGATAATATTTTTGTACATTGTACCTTTAGCACTACAGAATGGTAAAGGAGGATCTTCGAATATTCTTTCAGAGTAGAAAAATCATAAACAATAACAACATCGGAACTGTAAACAGGGATAAAATAGTTCTCCTAAACTGCTACAATACGTCTGAATTTTTATATTTCTTCTCATTCTCATCTATTTTAACTAAATTTAAATTTTCCTTGCTATCGCTTGGACGAGCAGGACGTTTTATTATTTTGCAATACAGCTTTATCTTTTGGCATTCAAGCAGGCGGTAAATTAGCATTTTCTCGTGAAAATAAAAGGGTTAACACCATTTTTATGGTTAAGTTTTGGTAGTTAAAAATGAAAAAAAAAAAAAGAAAAAAATCAATAAATTGATTTTCAATTATTTTTTCGAATAAATTTCTAACAGTGCAGCTTGAAGACAAATGGCATCAGACAAATTAGTAAAAAAAATCGCAATTTTCATGCAAATCGGTCCAGTAGTAACATAGATATGAGCCATTATAGGATCGAGCGGCCGCCATCTTTGATGACGTCATAACAGGAAAATGTACCAGGAGACGGATGTCCACCCGAGTCTAAAATACTTTCTAGGACACCTACTAAACATTTTTGAAAAGAAATTCTCAATTTTTAAATTTCCTGCAGAAGTGCTGGGCATTTTTTAGCATTTATGAGAGCCAAAATGGCCGCCATCTTTGATGACGTCATAGCAAAAAAATGCACCAGGTGGCGGATGTCCACCCGAGTCCAAAATACTTCCTAGGGCACCTACTAAACATTTTTGAAAAAAAATTCTCCGTACTCAAACATTCCTACAGAAGTGCTGTCAGATCCTGAACTATCCTGTATGTGGTGAAAATCAGGAAAACTATACTTAGAAACGGCAAAACTTGTGCAAATCATTTTGTTATGACATATCTGATGATATGACAAGCCAATTCAAACAGGAATATTTGTTTTACGAACTTGATATTTATGTTTGAATAATACGCTATCAAAGCTGCTGTGATAATTTTGACACAGGTTACAGAAAAGACGGAAAGAAAACGCATTGGTGGAACCATTAAACGTATTGTGAAGACAACAATAAATTCAGGAATCAAATTTTAGAAAGGTGGAGTAATATCCATTCTCATCCTAACACACACAATATATGCACGATTTCATACCTCTACATACAACGTTAATTAAATTAAAAACACCAATATACTTTCTCCGAAAGCAAATAGTGGTATATCTAACTAATAACTGCATTTTGAACACTGTTCAACAAAGATGTGCAATTCAAAGAAAAATATTAAGTGATTTATAAAAAAAATACCTACTCGATATATCGCTTCACTTCCCTATTTGCACGAGAAAGTTTTCCTTGGCTTCCTATTTGCAGTTTCTTTGTTATCGAGTTGAGAAGAGGGAAGAACATTTGCCATATAGTGGATCCGGCTATTTTTCCGACGTCGCTTATCATCTCGTCGAGTTTGATCCTTCTGGGATCATCGTATTTAAGACGCCTGCCGAATAACAAAGATGCAATATTGTTTGACATGCTTGGTGCTATGATGTCCGACATTTTCGTGGGTCTTCCTTCTAGCCGATCCATGCGTTCTAGCAGTTCAAGGATTTCTTCCTGAAATAAATATAAAATTTAATAATGTAACGAAGATCATAGCTCATATCATTAACTGAGAGCAACGGTTAGACTTCTAAAAGTCAGAACGAAGTGGTTTTTCGGACGTGACGGGAGGGGGTGGAAAATTTTGAGCATTCGCAGTAGCTCCGCACGAAATTCACGTGTCGGTATTCACCCACAAGGGTTAAAGAGCGCCCACCTGGCTAGAACCAATGAAATCGCTGCTATAAAACTGGACGGCTGTCGGAGCTGACGACATATAGCATTGTAGAATGGTGACAGAAGCCGATAGTCTGTGGGCCAAGTGCAAATATCGTTCAGGTTCGTTTACCAATCTTAGGGACTACGAGAACTTGCTTGACATCTATTAATATTGATGTACTCAATCGAAAAATCCAATGTTCCCAAGCGGAACTTGTCTCATTAAGTTTTAATTAGTAATTGAAACACGAACTCTTTTCCTTGGCCTGGTCATTCTTTCACTAGAGACGTTGTCCCTAGGTGACGCTATTGCAAAAAATATTTGCAATCTAAAATTTTAATAAACAGTTTTTCAACCATAATTTTACTTTTTTACTCGATTTTACATTTCAAAATATATTAATACGTTTTGAATCACTCACTTTTTTCGCTGTGTGACTTAATTTAAAATCAAAATCGAACATTGTATCAATCCGCCAGGCGTTTCAGATATTCTCATTCTTTATTTTTGATCAAAGAGCGCCAGTTCGCGCGGTTTCGTTTCGCGTCGCTGTCTTTTATGGCTTTTGATATCCCCTTTTGGCGATGTTTCACAAAGAGCAACTTTTAGTGGAACGACATTGTTGTATACCGTATTTTTTGCCGTAAAGGACGCACCGCCTTATACGGCATAAATTCAAGATTAATTAAAATTGGGGGATTTAATTTAAAATTGGGTGTGTCTTACACGGCGAAAAATACGGTAATATTGCGTTTTTTACGCTGCTATTTTGAATAACGTTTGATTTTTCAAAATTTTAATTAAATCTTATAAAATTGAGTGTTTATTGTTTTTGCTACATAACTTGCAGTCGTGAAAGGAGTTAGTGTAGGAGATATAGAGATTAAATAAGAACCAGTTTAGACATTTTTTGTTGCTGCTTTATTTCTAGAACATAAATTAACTATAACTGTTTTTCAGAAAACCAATACTTATAAAATCACAGGCCCGTCATTTGGGGGAGGGGGGGGGGGAGTCAATTCCTCTTCTTCCCGGCTTTGAAAAATCAATTTACATGTAAGCGGGCGTGGTTTTTGTCATTTTTGGTGCAATTTACATTGTGTATGCAGTGTTGCCCCCGCTCCCCTGGAAAAATTTGAAATAGCTTGTGTAAATACATATAGGATATATAAGCAAATGCGGATACAAGAGAAAGGGTGAGGATTCGGAGCTCTGATCTGGAAATTTTTCGAAATGGAAGACCAAAACATTTGTAACCAACATGTGTTAACAAGGGTGCATGGAGAAAAAAATGGGCAAGTAAGAAAAAAAACTCAATCACCCCTCCCTTGGAACATTTCTGGATCCGCCCTTGTATATAAGGGACTGATTTGTTACCACGAATAAGTGTTTTGAACGACGTCAATCGTCGCCAAATATGATTCGTGACTTTTTCCGTCAATTTTGAGCTTTTAAAAGTAATGCATATTTTATGATGTGCTTTAATAAATGTAATTTAAAATTTTAAATGAAACCATTAAGATCATGACAGGACCTATAGTCTGTGGGCCAAGCGCCAATATCGTTCAAGTTCGTTTACCAATTTTAGGGACTACGGGAACTTGCTTGAAATCAACTAATAGTGATGTACTCAATCGAAAAATCCAATGTTCCCAAGCAGACCTTGTCTCATTAAGTTTTAATTAGTAACTGAAATAGGGACTATATTCCTTAGCCTGTCGGCTCATTCACAACAAAAATTGTCTCTAGGTGGCGCTGTTGCACAAAATATTTGCAATTTAAAATTTCAATAAATAGGTTTTCTACCCTAGTTTTTCTTTTTCATACGATTTTATGTTGCAAAATATATTAATAAGTCATAATATACTTACTTCACGTCTTTTGTGATTCAGTAACTAAGATAAACACAAAAATGTATCAATCCACATTTCCGCTTGTTCTTAATCTCGTTGTTTCGTTAATGGCCCTATATAATCCAGTCAATGAATACATTATAGAATGCATGGAATATGCGAGAGTATTTGACTACAGAATATTGTTAGGGGTAGTTAGTAAGTTAATATACTGAAAGTCCCCGACCCTGGGGGGTGAACTAAAGGTGGGGGGGAGGGGGAAGCAAATTTTGGGTCTTTCGAAAAATCGCGGAAATGGTGGGAAAAATTGGTTTAAAATAAAAATTCAAGCTAAACAAACTTCGTATAACAGTGTTTCTACACATATTTGTCGAATTTTCAATAATTTTCCAGGTGTATATTGTGAAAAAACGAGAAATTTCGGAAAAACTCTCTATTTTTGTCAAGCAACGTTGAATGGTTCTAATTTAAAAAGAGAGACAGCTTGATTACGAAAATGCACGATAGCAGCATTTCCACGTACTCCGATATTATTTTATTTTTATAGAAATGATAAGGAAGAGAAAAAAAAACACCAACACAAATCAACACCTCAAATATACGAATGTAACGAAAAACAAAACAAAACAAAGAAAAATCCCTTCTCATTCCTTATCTCTCTTATCACAATCACCCCCTGTTTCATAAAATCGGTTGAGACCTGACGCATGCGCGAATTCGAGGAAGGTCGCCGAAAAGAATATCAAACAGTATCTATATATCCATCTATATGTACATATAAATATATAGGCAGAGACAGACACATATATATGATATTTAACGTAATTATCCGCCCCTAGAATTCCATTTTCGCATATTTTACCATCTATCTTTAATGGCCTGTAAAAAACTAATGAGACAATATTTTTTCGGGAACATTGTGTTTTTTTCATCTGTAGACTCTAAGGATTCAGAAAAATATCACATTTCGTAATCCCCGAAGTTGGCAAACGAAACCATGTTTCTAAGCATCTTTTCTGCCTTCGGCCCACAGACTACGATGATTCGGCGTGCTTTCATGGCAACGGATTCCTAAAACCAAGTTCTCAGCGAAAAATTCGGTTCGGACGGCGGGAACGGTCGTAATGCTTTACTGTTGCTCTGAGGGGACGAAATAATCAGAATCATATAAATTAAGTACCATTTTGTTGTCCACAAAACTTAACCACATTGGCAGCATTGTAGCATCACTGCCAGTGTGGCTGAACCAAAGATTTTGTTAAGTTGATTCTTGCATCAAACAATCAGTGCAAATACTGAGGTGAATAAAATAATTTAGAAATAGTTCGAAATTATCATATAAAGAGATTTGTGAACTTGTTTGATTGCTAACAAAGGAAAAAAAATAGTGCATTGTTGATGTTCGAATCATACACCGCTAACGAAAAAGACAAATTCTTTGTTGTTGCACTTACATATCATACATACATCATGGTCTTTTGCATACATCATGGTCTTTTTGTTCTTTGTTTTCCGTCATCTAACAGTCATTCACCGATTAAGCTAACTCCAGATACCAAACCGTCCATCGAACCCATCTTTTACCAATAATGGCCCTATTCACCAACCGCTTTGAATCTCCATCAGACATATGAACCTATCGAAGCCTCCTACCAATCAGAAGACTTCATTGGTTAGTTCAGGTATCTAACAAGGGCTCGAATCTGTTGGTAAAGATTACAGTAAAACGCTCAAAATTCGAGAGCAGTTCAACTTCTGCAGTTATGACAGAAAGTAGTATACACTTACTATGAGAATTATCTTTGATTTGTCGAGAGTCACTTTCTGTGCTTTATTTATTTATTTTTATTTATTATTTATATTTTTAATTTTATTTTTTTTAATTATTTTTATTTTATTTATTTATTTTTTTATCATTATTCAGTATTTATATTTTTAATTTTATTATTTTTTATTATTTTTTATTGTATTTATTTATTTTTTTTAAGAAAGCGAGAGTCTATGTTTTCCCGGGGCCTCCTCGTGCAGACAAATGATTATTAAATAAACTTCATAAATACTAACATTTATAATTTTTAAAAAAAATATACGTTTCTGTAATAATTTATCGGTATCTCCCGCTCAACCTTCCTTAATGAAAGCTTGGGAGGGAGTTACATCACTAAAAGACAGTCAAAACTTCTGACATCATGCTGGCATTTTTAATGTGAGATACCACATGAAAAATACTTCACTCACAGCAACACATATAATGGATCAATTATATCTCACTTGTAAAAGTTCTTCCATTTTCGTTTTCCCAAAACCGAGATCTCTCAACATTCTCAAAGCAAAACGCCTTTGGTCTCTCCATGCCATATCCGTAAAAGCACCAGTTCCTACAGAAAACAAAAAATTTTGAGAGAAAAACAAACTTACAGTGAACTCTCACTTATGCGCCGGCCCAAGGGACCAACACAAAAAGGCGCATAAGTGAGAGAAACGTATAAGTGAACAAACCTATTTTCAAGACTAAAACCCAACATAGGCTCTAATGAGAGAATGAATAAGAATGTTTCGATAGAAAAGGGACATATTACTACAGTTAGGAAATTACTGTAACTTAACTGCAATGATAATGAGAGAACAAAAATTGTAGCATACCTAATTACAAAATGTTCCCTTTAAAACGATCCATAAAATAGATAATTGTCCCTCTCCGAATTCTAGTTCATGCGGAAAAAATGTCTTCCGTGAGCAAAAAAAGGTGAAAGATAAAAGAGAAAAGTGAAGAAAAATGCTTATTTTTTAAAGAAAATAAATTATATTTTTGACATTTTACGGAAAATTCGGCTCATAAGTGAAATATTTATCTTTTCAGCAACGCATAAACGAATGATACTATCATTACTAGCTGCCAGGGCAGCTAGATTAGCTTCCTGCGGCATGTTGATGCATAAGTTCCCCCCTCTCTAACTTTTACCTCATTCTGAAGTTATATTATTTGATATAATTTAATGTTCATTCGATTTCAAGACATACCACGCACGTGGCCCGGCGTTGCACGGGCACTTCGTGCCCTGAAAGTAGTGAGAAAAAAATTTAAAGAAACTACTCCCCGCCAAGGCGGCTCGCTTACAGGCGCTTCACGCCTTTACTTTTTTCCTATATAAAAAAAATCATTCGAATTATTGAGATGCTTCACGTCTTCAAGATGGTGAGGAAAGTTTCAGTAAGTTCAGCTCGCTCAAAGGAAAAAAGCAGACATAGATACTCAGTTTTTAATATAAGTAGATGGCTCTTTAACAAATAAATGTTTCAAAATATTACCAGTAGCTAGCGATAAAAATTCTACGTAAGTGGCCCGCTTATGAGTTTCGTGTTTGATTTAGTTAAGCCTTCATTCAAAATTCTCATTATCATTGTTATTATACTGTTTCATAGCAACGACGGTTTGCAAGAATGGATTTCATATTTAATCATTTATTAGGCTTAATCGCTTTAAACTTGACTACTTATTAATTGATATCTTCGCTAATTAAAATCGTATAATCATATAGATTGAAACTAATGAAGCCTGAAAAATTACCTATCTATCGGTACCTGGTTCGACTTTCAGTTCATTGCCGTTCAGGAGAAATAAGCGTGACATAGAAAGATAGAAAGAAAGATAGAAAGAAAGATAGAAAGATAGTTAGAAAGATACTCACTTTTTAATATAAGTAGATTTTCCTATGGAATGTGCTGGGACCATTCAAAATCGGCGTATAAGTGAAAAAGACGCATAAATGAGGCGGTGTATAAGTGAGAGTTCACTGTACTTGGAAGAAAACAGAAAATATTAGACTAAAAATCCTGTTAAATTTAATTTATGAGATGTAGGTATGTTTTTAAAAAAAAATCACATGCATGTACGCAAGTGTATTTTACGTTTTCAGTGCATATGGTACCAGAAATGTATGGAAAACGGCGTTTCGTAAAATTTCTAGGCTTTCCGTACAATGCATGGGTCTAAAACCTCATATTAGGCATTCTATAAAACGTCAGTACTTCATACAGTGTCGGTAACAGTCATAATGGGACTCAAAAGAGCTCCGTATAAATAAGCGAAAATGCATGTTTGATTTATTTAATAAGTAATTTCTTTAATAATATTTTTTGAAACTAAACTCAGTGGCACAAAAGCCTGAGCGTCCAAGGCCTACAGTACCCATCTCAGTTTTCTTGACCGAAGGATCTGGGGTGTAAGACAGCTGTTCCGGTTAGGTGGTCAGTCAAACGCGGAATCCACAGGGTTGAGTTCCCATGCACGCTTGGTATTTATTTTACCTATCCACTGAAGAGATGAAAGTTTGAGAAGACCGTGCCCAACCCGGGAATTGAACTCGAGTCCGCGGCGTGGTAACGCGAAGAACTAACCTTTGAGCCACTGGGCTTAATGCTTTTAATATTTTTGTAAAGTATTAAAACCTTTTATTCGGTACTCAGTTTATACACATTTCATCGTAAATAACATTAAATGCATCAGCATTTAGGAGGAGCAAAAATGTCTTTGATCGTACTTTTTGATCCTTCGCTGAACTCGAAAGGGCTCTCCGTGGGCCTCCCCATGAAGGCATCGCTAGCGAAGGCTTCCTTGATCGAGTTGAAATCTGCCAGAATAACGACATCTATGCCACCGAGCCGTACCCTGCAAAGCAACACCATTTTCGTTCAACAATTTTTCTATGTCTCTCATACATTAAGTAGAAACCAATGAAGAAAATTTAGCGGCCAAAAGAGACCGCCCAGATTATAATTTAGTAGATCAAAATTTAAAATGGTAGACAAGTTTTAAAATATAACATACATAAATATATTTTTATTTTTTATGTGTACTTGAACTATGGGTAAAACCATGGGAGGGGGGGTTAAAACATTTCCGAAACACTTTTTATTATCGGGATGTTATCAACAATTTAGTGTATTAAAATCTATACGTATGGCACTTATTGCTCTGTAATCCAAATCCCCAGCTAGATTAAAACCTAGGTTATTAGTACTCCAGTTTTTACCTTTACTTTACAATGTGGAGTCTCACCATATTTTTGAACCCCTCCCTTGTCTGTCAAATAATTTTAAATAGCAGCGTAAAGACAAGTTTCGGCTTTTATGAGAGCTTTATTGTCTCCAGAGCGTTATGGCTATTCCTGATTGACAATCCCGAAAAAGGATGAAATTGTAGCCGCTAAATTCCATGACGATCTCTTTGATATTTGATAGTAATTTCGCTTCAGTTCCGACGAAGCATTAATTATTAACAAAATTTGTGTTTAAAATTGAAGTTGTGCTAAAAAGAAATAATGTGTTCAAAATTTTAACAAATTTGAAGTATAACATACAGTCCAATCAAACATAAAAAATGTTTTAAAATATCTCCATATTTTGAACCTTATAATTATTATGTGTGTGGTTTCATAAAAAATATAATTCAGCTGACAGTAGAGGAAGCGCGCCAGTGGCAAAGAGGTTCTAGAATCAAACAAGGAAGAGATAGGAATAAGTGGCGTTATCTTTACTATGCACTGGGGCGGTACTACAAAAGTTAACTAGGCATGCACGCCTATCTATGTTGCATTGACATTGAATTTCCGTTGTTTTTTTATGCACCCTCAAGCATTCATATTTCGTCCCCTCTTTGCCTTAAAATATTTATTGCTACGTCGTTACTTCTTGATTATGAATTGTTATAAATAAGAAAAATCAATATTAATTAGCAGATAGGAAAAAGAACATCTGATGAATAAAATAATAGCAGTGTCCCATTTTAGTTTTTCAATTTGGTATGTTGAATTCAACCATCCCTTCTTAGTTCTTCCGCGCAAAAATATTGTATCCATTCTCTTCATATATTCAAACTGTTTGATTGTTTTTGATTTTATGTAGTTAATTATGTTTTTTCTTTAAACAATTTTTGAATTTTGTATCTGTCTTTTTCCTCTAAAAAATCCTCTCTCTCTTTAGACTAGAGGGAAGAGCACAGCTAATGGATAAAATAATATCTACAATACGCTACTTACTTATAGACAGGACCATATCTCTTTGCTAATTTGACGAACTTTTTGTGAGGTTTGCTTGTCAAAAAAGGCAAATAACCCACAACTGGCAAACCTACTGGGCCTGGTAACGCATTCGGATGTTTTTTCCTTAATGTGAACCACAGCGACACCAATACTACAAACGCAGAGACGAGAACAATAGTGGTCAGTTCCATTTTCGTCCTGCTGTCGATAGATGTTCTACTGCTGCTGGTTTATTTTGAAGGAAACCGCGCTATCTGCCAACTGCGTTATCTTTTTATGCAGATGAGAGCACTTATCAAGCGCCACGTAGCGACCTTTGACCGTTATGTAAAATACTGATTGTCAGCTTTTGTTTCCATTATAATGGAAACATTGTTTTCATAGGTTAGGTTTTATTTTTACTCTTATATAATCACTTCTCTCATTCGGAATAGCTCAAACCCCAAAACCATTTGCCACTATTTCCAATTTGTATTAATTGCTCTGTAGAATAAAAAGCGAATAATTTTTAAACAAAAATGTGAGCAAAAACAATTTAAGTTGGGTTTTTTTCGGTTGGAAAAATATTGTCACTTCCCGTTCAACCCGGGAAATTTCAAAATGTTGAAGTATAACTATCGGCAGAGAGCTATAGAGTTAATCAAAAAGGAACAGCATGAAAAAGGTGGAAACGAAAAAATTACTATTTACAGAACGCACATACTAAAACTGATCATAATACTCATTGCCAGTGAATTTTGGGACCATATCAAACAGTTCTAATAATTCTGAATGGTCGGAGAATAAAAATATCCGCCTACGAACACTCAGAATCGTCATTTCAATTGTTGCGACTTTCATTCATATCGCAATATTTTTACTATTTCATAGTTAATACATTTATTTGCTCTTCTTTTTTTTTTACTGTTGTTGGTATATTTTAATTTTTCTTTGCTTTTCCGCATTTTTTCTCTTCTCACATGCTTTTTTTTTTCTGAGTGAATTTCCTCTCTTTGAAATGTTTAGCCTACTTTCCCGTAAAAGCAACAGGAAGCCGAAAAATGTAAGTCCGGAAAAAAAACAGTCAAAATTAATAAAACTAAAATAAGTATCGAAAACTTAAAAATTGGAAAGTAGGTTTTTGAGTTGTGGATAATGTGTCTGTCGGTCTGTCTTCCCTTCCCTAATAACTTTTGAATGAACAGTCCGATTCGAACATTTTTTTTAATCAGAAGATCTCGGCGAAAACACCTTAACCCCATGTTTCGCTTTTTAATTTAAACAGTTCAAAAAAGCATGTATATAACATCTCTAAGACATGTATATCATATTCCCAAAAACTTTTGAGTGAACACTGAACAGTCCAGTTAGAACAAACTTACTTTCTGTTCGAAAGATCTTGACTTTGACCATCACACCTTATTCCGCATATGACTTTTTGATTTAAACATTTTTTCGTTCAATTTTGAGCAGTTCAAAAAATCACCCCTCCCCCCCCCCCCCCCCCCCATGACTTTCGGATGGATTCGATTCTTAAAAACTTTTTTTATTGAAAAAAATTCGGTGAGGAGACGTACATTTGCAATCTTTATAATTAAGAGAATTCTGATCAGATGCTAGAATGTCGATGTTGGTATATGGGGAAAGCTGGATAGTTTAGTACCGGATAAAACTTCTTTTTTTGTTTTTCTTCAACTTCCATTTCTCTTTTGTAAACATGGTGGGGTATAATTCAACCGCGACGAGATGGCCGGTGTCAATCAAATGAGAAAACGAGTCCATTCCTTAAAATAGGTATTAAAATAGGTAGAATTTCTACCCATTCAAATTCCCCCATCAATTGTGAATCCCATTCCTCAATTTTCATCTGCGTATCACCCCTTCCTAAAAATGGACAATCCTGAAAAAAGGAGGAGTCATAGGCCATCTCTGCGAAGTTGAATTATAGAATGGAATGATATCAACTCGGCGTCGTCTGCTCTACGACGTAGTCACGCTGAGCTTTACAAATTTTGTTAAATCCTATGCCATTAATTTAAAATGAAAAGTAGGAGAATGTTCAGAAAAGTGAAGTCGTTTATTTTATTACCTTTTCTGAAATGAACAAGTTGGAAATTTGGTCTGAAATTGACAGTACATAAAGGAGAAAGTAATGTATTGGGTAAGTAAATTGGGTAAATTGTACAATTGTGTTGAAACATTATTTTTCAATTTTACAACTAAATTTGGACTGGAAAATGTTCACTTTGCCCCATACTTGGGACAAAGTGAAAAATAAAAAAATTTTCCAATGAAAAATTTTCTACTTGATCATCTCTTCTCTTCTCTTCTCTTCTCTTCTCTACTAATGATAAAGCTGAAGGTGGATCTGTCTGTCCTTCTTTCTTTCTGTCTGTCTGTCACGCGCGTAGCGCCAAAACCGTTCGGTCGATTTTCATGCCACTTGGCACAAAATTAGTTTGTAACTTGTAGTTTTGCACCTCGAAGCGATTTTTCGTCAATTCCAGTTTGTTCTTTTTCTATTCGAATTCTTAGCGGAAATTCGATAAAATAGGGAAGAAATATTTCATACACATTTTCAAGTCTTATGTCATTCGAAAGCTTGAAATTTTCTGCACAAAATGAAGTTTTTTCGAAGTTTCTACGATCATCAGGAGAGCTGTAACAATTGTTTTTAGAATCCCGAAATTCAAGGCTTACCTTCAGTAAAGCAAGCCAAACGATTCTAAAATGGTTGAACTCGAGAATGAAATTTAAGTGAAAAAAAAGATGAAATGAATTTTTTTATCAACGGAAATCAACTTTTCATGTTGTTACCATGGTTGCGTGTTCATACTTATTTTTTTTTCATTCTTTTTCCAGCGTTGCCAGACGTAGTATTTTTGATACTATGGTAGTATTTTTTCGGCCCAAATAAGGAGCGTAGTATTTTTCCGGCAACCCTGTTTCCAATATACTAATGACTTAAGTAAAAGATTTGGCGGATTTTTTTTTTTTTTTTTTTTTTCATTTGATGGATTTCGCATTTCAGCAATATTGATTTTGGCAACGTTTGGAAACAGTCGCCTATTTAGCGAGAAGGGGTACCTAGAGCCGCTATATAGACAGGCCGACGCATCAAGATTAAGTTTCACCACTTTGGATCCAATTCCTTAACTTTTACTTTCAAATTTTCATTGTTGCGGAGTAGGGTTGCCAGAAAAAAGTGTTGGCACATTGCTAAGCTTTGCCAAATCCACGTGCCGCTAATAATAGCTAACAGTGAAAAATTACCAAAACGCGATTACTGGCCAGAAAAGACAACCACTCAAACACAAAAATACGCGCTGGATCCAAAGTGGTGAAACTTAATCTTGATGCGCCGGCTCGTATATATAGGGGCCTTAGGGGTACCCAAAGCACAAAGATTAACCAAATATCGTAAAATTGCGACACTGCAACGTTCTTTTTAACCGACTTCAACAAAGGAGGAGGTTATACAATTCGTTGGAGAAATTTTTTTTTTTCGGTATGTTACAAGATTACTCGAAGACGCCTGGACCGATTTTAAAAATTCTTTTTTTGTTAGAAAGGTCTTTCTTTCCGATTGGTCCCATCCTCTCGTGGTCCGGGTTCGATAACGGGAACCTGCAGATATCTTTCGAAAAAGAAATTGGAATCACAGTAATCGTAATAATGACAATTTTGAACGTCAGGCTTCTCTGGATTGCATAATGAAATTCATTTCTATGGTCTTTTTGAAAATTTTAAACCGAGTATCTTTCTATGTCCTGCTTTTTTCTCCCGAACTCCAACGAACTGAAAGTCGTACCAGGTACTAATTGATTCGTAATATTTCAGGTTTTATTAGTCTTAAGTTACATAAGGTTTGATAAAGAAATTCTGAAGAAAGTGAGGAAAATCTCCAAATTTTTGCTCAAATTTAAAGCGATTTGTCCTAAATGATTAAATATGAAGTTCATTGTTACAAAACGTGATTGATATGAAACAGTTATTATAATGATAATGAAAATTTTGAATGAGGGCTTAACTGAAGCAAACATGAAACTTATTAGCGGGCCGCGTACGTAATACGTCGTAAAATTTTATGAACCGCGAGAATCTAGTGTTTTGAAATATAAATTAGTTGAAAAGCCGTTAATATTTAGCCTTTGATTAAACTAGTACACAAATAAATACCAGAGAATAAAAAGGATTATTTTGTATTGTCAATCGTTTAAAATTTTAGACGCGCTGATACTTTCTTTCTTTTTTTTCCTTACATAGTTTAGTTTATGAAGCATTTACTTTAGCAAATTAGGTGAAGTTTTGCAATGGAAACATTACCTTATTTCATATGTACATTTACACTAAAAAGAATAAAATAAAAATATTTTTGAAAAAAAAATTGAACCGACTTCTGAACTTCACTCAGCAAATGCTCTAAAAAGTAAAAAATAATTTTATTCTTTGAACACCATCGAAACTACATTTAAACATAAGTTTTGAAGTCGGCGCAAAAACTATAGGTAAAATGATGTTTACTATATTTTGCCAACATTTTCAGAGAAATCATTGAAAATTGAGAGCTGAATATTTGTACCATTACATAAATATGTATTTTTCAATGAATGCGAATGCGAATAAAGAACCTGGATTCATTTAAATTTATATTTATAGTTTCGAATGATTCTATTTAGCTTTTTTGCGCCGACTTCAAAACTTATGTTTAAATGTAGTATCGATGGTGTTCAAAGAATAAAATTATTTTTTACTTTTTAGAGCATTTGCTGAGTGAAGTTCAGAAGTCGGTTCAATTTTTTTTTCAAAAATATTTTTATTTAAAGTGTTTCATTTCGGAAAATGTATTGTTTTTACTTCCTTTTACGTAGTAAAGGAAGTATTGTGATCACGAAAAAAATTTCACTCAAATTTCGGTCTAAATTTTGACTTTGCTCACCCCTGAATGAATGTCGCGTAGTTTTTTCGACCTGTCAGCACGTGCATATGTACCTAACAACATACAAACAGCCGAAAAATCAATTTCGACCACCCCCGAGTAAATTACGACGAGTTTTCTCGTGACGTCTGTATGTACGTATGTGCGGATGTATGTGCGTATGTGGCTCGCATAACTCAAAAACTATATGCCGTAGAAACTTCTAGCTTGGTATGTAGGCTCTGAGGTGGGTCTAGTTGTTCACCTCCCCTTGTGATTGCATTCGAATGTTCCCAAAGGGGTCTTTTACCCCTTTTTTGGGGTAAATCAATGTTAATTTCAATACAGACTCAAGTGATATGAATTGGCGCCACCACTTGGCGACATGTCGCCAAGCTTTTGGTCGCCAAGTGTTTGACGCCAACTTGGCGACATATCGCCAAGTTGGCGACAATTTTGGCGAAAAAATTATTTTTTGAATTTGGGTTCAACTTGGCGCTATTGGCGATATTTTGCGAAAAATTCACTAAATGATGTTAAAATCAGCAATATTTAGAAAAATAACCATTGTAAAATATTCTTTGCATTGTTTCGTGGTAGATTAGGGGAGTAAATATTTGAATTGTTACCTTGCTCACTCCAAGCACTTTTTTTTAACACTTAAGGCAACTACTAAGAAATTTACACGTAAAAGGAAGTAGTGTGGGGTCCATACCAGATTTTTTTTTTAAAGCGAGGGAAGGAAACTTTCTTCTTTCAAATTTTGGTAAGATTTCTGTTGGTTTCTGTGAGCAGCAAAATTGTTCTTATTTTCTCTTTTGGCTTATTTTTGTGCGTCTCCCCTTTGGGTTTCATTTGAATGTCACAAGGGGATGCTTTACCCCTTTTATGGAGTAAATCAGTGTCAATTTCAATGCAGATGAATTGGCACGAACACTTGGCGATATTTCGCCAAGCCTTTGGTCGCCAATTTGGCGACAAATTTGGCAATTAAAAAGATTTTTTTTTTTGGGGGTTCAATTTGGCGCTATTGGCGATATTTTGCGAAAAATTCACTGAATGATGTTAAAATCGGCGATATTTAGGAGATTAATCATTGTAAAACATTTTGTTGCATTGTTTTGTGGCAAACTAGGGACATAAATGTTTGAATTGTTATCTTGCTCCCTCCAAGCACTATTTTAGCACTTAGGCATCTACTAAGAAATGTACACGTAAAAAGAAGTAGTGTAGGGTCCATACCAAATTTTTATGTCATACTTTGAAGGAATTGTAGTTGAATTATAACTAAAATAGAGTATTTTTTCTGCTATATCAATTATTTTACAAATGAACTTTTAATTTTATACCACGGGCAAAGCCGTGCGGGTACCGCTAGTTAAAAATATTTTTGATCAAATAATTGAATGAATAATGAGACAATAACCAAATAAATAAATAAATGATTAATGTATAAAAAATAAATGAGTGAATAAAGTAGTGAATGAATGAATTAGAAGATGAATTAATAATTGAAGGAATGTGAATGAATTATTCAATAAATGAGTGCGTAAGTGCCTTAATAAATGAATGACTAACTAAATGTAAACTCACTTTTGATGTCAATGACTCATTTTACCCCATAGCGGAGGGGGGGGGGGTAAATAGATCTCTAGTGGGGTAAAATGAGTCATGCTTTAAAGGGTTTAATTTCTCAATTTATTGAATAGCAATTTTATTCTTTTGTTCATTAATGGGAAAACAATCAGTACATGAACATTTCTAGAAAGAGATATTGTTTTCCTGGTTCACATCACGGCCAGGAATGTCTAGCACTGTTTACGATGCATCAAACTTCCAAACATTATCTCTCTCCGGAAACAAAACTCTTTCACTGTATTCTTAAATTCAATAATAGCACGTTATTCTACATTGTGGCGAAGAATGATGGCATGAAAATATACTTTTTTTGACATTTTCCCAAAAAACTTAACTTGTTCCCACTTTCCAACTTTTAAAGGTTGGCTATCAATGCACTGCGATTCAGTTATACATTTATTTTAAAGAAATTATTTATTATTTATTTAGTTTTGTGTCTGTATGTCACTTTAATTGGTTTTTATCTCTAGACCTTTTTAGTGCGCAATCTTTTCAACATTGTAGAGCGTGTTAAAATTCCACAAGTTTCTTTCTGTACGTGTGTAATTTTCTCTTCTGTTATCTTTCAAAGTTTCTTCTTTACTTTTGGTTGTTGATGTAGGTGAGAGTGTGCTCATTGTAGAAGTTATAATAGGTATAAAAATAAAACACATGCTTGACTCGCCAGGTTCTAATAGCGAAAAAATCTGGTATGGACCCCACACTACTTCCTTTTACCTGTAAATTTCTTAGTAGTTGCCTTAATCTATATACATAAGTGACTTCTTTTGTATGGATGTATGTCCGGGGTAATCTTCAAAACTACTGGACCGATTTTAACCATTTTTTCACCGTAGATAGCTACATTAACAGGAATCAGGATAGGCTATTATTTATTTCTATAAAAATTAGTTTTGAAAAGTTATTAGAAAAAACAGTTAAGTTCATGTAGCTTCCCCATTAAATGATTAAATTTTCAGTCAATTGTTTCAAAAATTTGTTGCCTTGCAACAACAATATTAATAGTAATCATAATGAAAATTTTGGACCAAGGCTTCTCTGGAGTAAGTATCAAATTTATTGCTTTCTTAGGATTTTTACATTCATTTATGCCAATCAATATCGGGGCTAAATAAAAAGAGAATTGATCTTGGCAACAGTTAGAAAATAGAAACTGTTCATACATGGCCCATGGCCGCAGTCAAAAAATTTCTTAATCAAATAAGATGCTTTCACCAATTGGGCTTTAACATATTAGCAGAAAAGCGTATTTTTTCTTATTCCGGGATCTGCATGGTTTAAGTTTAATACTGCCTGCATTCATGTGCTCTTGCATTTGTATTTAGGGTGTGTAATACAGTTTTTTTTAGATTATCCAGACAGAAAAAATAGCCCCATTGTTTACAGAAGTAGCCAATTATGTATATAGATGTGCATTTTAATGTTAAAAAAAATTTTAATATGAGTTTCACTTAATCACCCTAACCGGCAAAAACCGGGCAGAGCCGGGTATCCAGCTAGTTGTTAATAAAAGTGCTTGGAGTGAGCAAGATAACAATTCAAATATTTACACCCCTAATCTGTCACGAAACAATGCAAAAAATGTTTTACAATGGTTAATTTTCTAAATATTGCTGATTTTAATATCATTCAGTGAATTTTTCGCAAAATATCGCCAATAGCGCCAAGTTGAACCCAAATTCAAAAAATAATTTTTTTCGCCAAATTTGTCGCCAACTTGGCGATATGTCACCAAGTTGGCGTCAAACACTTGGCGACAAAAAGCTTGGCGACACATCGCCAAGTGGTCGCGCCAATTCATATCACTTGAGTCTGAATTGAAATTAACACTGATTTACCTCAAAAAAGGGGTAAAACACCCCTTTGGGAACATTCGAATGCAACCACAAGGGAGGTGCACAACTAGACCATCCTCAGAGCCTACATACCAAACTAGAAGCTTCTACGGCATATAGTTTTTGAGTTATGCGACACACATACGCACATACGTATATACAGACGTCACGAGAAAACTCGTCGTAATTAACTCGGGGGTGGTTGAAAAGGATTTTTTGACTGCTTATATGTTGGTAGGTACATATGCACGTGCTGACAGATCGAAAAACCTACTGAACATTCATTCGGGGGTGAGCAAAATCTAAATTTAGACCCAAATTTGAGTAATTTTTTTTTTCGGGATCACAATACTTCCTTTCCTACGTAAAAGGAAGTAAAAACAGCCTCACTTGTTGTTGAGATCTTAGATATTGATGCCGTTCCTTCAACTGCATTATATGAATTCAACTCTGTAAAATGTTTTTCAGTGATTTGGTTGCCCAGGCTTCTCTCTTGAGAGGAAAACAAGCTACTTTTGCTTAACTCCCTGACAACATTTCCTGTAGAAGTTTATCGAACAAAAAGTGTGCTCTCAATTTTGATTTTTTGATTCAATTTAATTATTTTGCACTTTTAGTTTAGATATTGGTGTATCAAAAGAATGACAAAGCGATAAATTA
>JAXGGA010010284.1:0-47620 GCA_038373865.1 Uloborus plumipes
GGGTGCATGTCTGGACGTGACAACACAGTCATGCATTAAATGCCATGATGTGCAATTACATGTTTTTTGCCTCATGTCAATTTAATGTTACAATCATAAAGTACTATGGGCTTACTTCAAAAATTTTTGAAGCATTTCTGTATTTTATGTACTAATGAAAACATAGATATACTATTTACTAGATACACAATGGTAAACCAGATCCTTGGGCAAACCAGTTTTAACCATGCAAAGGGGAGTACAGTGGTTGCTAAGAGTGTTTGCATCTTCGTAGACTATGCTATCGCCTGTTTAATTCGTTTTGCACTTTCATTGAGGCCAGTGGCTTCCATTACGGAGTTGTGTTTGTAGTAATATGAGATCTATGATACAAAATCCTTAAAATTGGTTTTCATATACTTATTTTCGAAATTTGACAAAAACCCAAAGAAGGTGTATGGCATGATCTAGAAAGGGAATAAAATAATAAATGTGAAGGCCATGTTTGTGCAATTACTACGCGTTTTTATATCATGACAATATAATTTTTTGATACAACTGTTGCATCCTTATGAAATTTTTTTGAGTATTTCTTGTATTTTGAATGTCAATGAAAAATCATAACTGCATTTGTTTTAGCAAGTTTTTATTTGTTTCTTTGTAGCATATTGTTCAGAATTTAATATCCAGCAATAATAGGCATAAGGAAGTGCTTCAGAGCAGCTTTGATTTATTAGGAGAACTAATTAAGTTCAATGTCAATGCATTTGAAGAGTTAAACAACCATGTTAATTCAAGTGCAAGGGTAAGTTTTTTGAACTTATTTTTTTTTTTATCAACGTGCATTAACGTATTATTGCCTTATACTTTATTATGAATCTTTAGTCCCACTCTCTAGAAGTGACTTTTTACACTTCATTTACTACTTTACTACTAAAGAAATTCTAATTATTAAACAAAAATGTAATTATGTTAGGATTATATTTGCATTAAATGTAAAGATTAAAAAATGTATTTTCCCCTATTCAGTCAAAATATAAAAATCTATAGCAAAATGTTGGTGAAAATTTTGAGTCTGATTCTTCCGCACGGTACAATAGAATGGCCCTCTAGCATAATCCTGATAGGTGTAGCCAGCAAGTGGATTGACTCCCTGATCTGAGTCTTAAAAATCTGGTCAAAAATTTAGTATCAGAGAGCTAAATCATGAACATTTGTACTTATTAGAAATGGCAGCTTTCATCTATTCCATTGCTAAAATACGTTGATAAAGCAAATTAAACAGGATTTTTAAAATTATTTTATATAATTACTCGTTTATAGTGTTAAGAATTCGTTTCTGTTTTTTTTTTTTTTTTTTTTTTTTTTTTTTAAATATAATTCTGTCTGAATATATTTTTTCTTCACCCAATTGAACTTTTCTCATACTAAATGAAGGAAAAACTGGAATTAAATATTATTGCGCTGAGGCAGTTTTATGATTGTTTTATTTGGACATTTCTGTTCTATGTGTAGAGGATATAATTAAGTCCCAAAAAATAATTAGAATTGTTTTATCATATTTTTCAAATGTTTCATTTTGCATTTCTTTCATAGTGTATGAATAATCTTGTTTTTGAATTTTTTTTTTTCTTTTCTTACCCGACAGAAAAAATTAGAAAACCTTATGAACATAAATTTAGTTGATTCCAATATGTTCATTCGCAGTCTCATTTTGTCATATGAGTTGTTTTCATCATCAGATGATGTTGATTTAAAAGGTAAGTTATGTGATTTATCATATTGTGATATCCTTCCTTGTTATTATTGTTTTCATTGCTTTATCAATACTGTGTTTTGAATGTGTTGTAGGTAGCATTTGATGATTATTTCTCTCTTGAATTTTGACATACTTTTGTGTAAGGGGCTTTTCATAAATGATGTCACTTTTACTTCCAAGAAATCCCCCCCCCCAATTCTGTTCCCACTTTTATCTTTGTCACACTTCATATTGCTCCCTCCAACTTGTCACATGTCGTGCTCTTTTTCATGAACATATTCTCATAACAGATTGTGAGTTGCCACTCTTCTTGTTAACCCCACTGTCACAAATTAACTAACTCCAGCTCCTCCCCTTCAAAGCTTGACATCATTTGTGACGACCCCTAATGTATCTTCTTAGGTTCTAACCTAAAATTACTTTTCTGTTCTAGCATTTGCTGAAAGCCATTGTTATTTGTTATCTCGTGTCAGCTTGTTAAAAACTCGTGTTCATTATCTCAAGAAGTTGTTATCTGTAATAACTATACAAAATTTAACACAGGTAAGTTATTTATCTTATTTTTGCTCTTGAAGTATATTTTAGCAAAATTCAAGTGATTAGATTATCAGCAATACTAAGCAATAAAAGAATGTCTTAAATCTTGGCTTTTGTTTGACTATTTACAATCCAAAATTGTGGGAATCTTACTAATTTGGGTGATATTCCACTTCCCTGGTGAATAGCTCGTCCAGTAAAGCAAACTCCCAACTATACTTGGAGTAGGGTGGCATGGTAACTGTGGATCAGTAAACTTTGTATCATAATTTGAAAATCATCCCACTCTCCTCATTTTAAATATGTTAGTCAGTAGATAAAGTAATATTGGTTATTAAAAAAGATTGACATTCCTTCAACCAAACCTGCAATCTAAGAGTACTTGAATACTAGCTTATGGTTGCAGAAGCGGATGAGAAGCATGAAAGAAAAAATACCACTGTATATTACTCACTTCACAGTAGGTTCTTAATAATGTGCTTCATTTGCATCAATTAATCATTTTAGCATGAAGAACTAATTATCTTTCAATGGCTGTCTTTTTTTTTTAATTACAGGAAAATGTAAGCTGTCTGAACACAGCTTTAGTGATATTAATGTTTGGACTTAAAAAAGGAGAACTGCCACAATACTTGCAGATTTTAGCTTCAAACACTCAAGAAGCTTGCTCCTCTGCAATGAATGATCGTACTGGACCATTAGACAACTTGAGAGATTTGCTCTTATTCTGGCAGGATCATTATTTGCAAAAGGACAAAGACTGTACCATTTTAGAAAGGGTATGTAGAGATTCTTTTGTTTTAGAAAAATATATTTTGTTTAATTATATCTTTCTGTCATTGTGAGAGTATTGTGTGTTGCACATTTATGGTTCTTTGAAAGAGTTTACATCAAATTGGCATAGAATCATCTGAGGAGACACGAAAATTTTCAACTAGTTGCATTAAAGTGAAACTAAATCTACAACTGTAATACAATTTTTGTATCATCTAAATGCAATGTATTTTAAAATATTAAATATTTAGACATATTGTTCCACAACACTAAGTTCTTTACTCATTGTAAGAAATTCATTTTGACTTTTTGCCAATCTCAAAGATACTTTAAAATTTTGTATTTTTGCTACAAAATTAAGAAAATCATCTATTTTAATATGTATTTATTTACAGTTGAGTCTTGATATTTCAAGGCCCGATAACTCGAATATTCCTTTATCTCAAAGTTACTCTTGAGAAAACAGTAGGAAATTCCTATATCTTGAACTACAAATAACACGAAGCTTTTAGCCGGTCCCTAGGGGCTTCGAGCTATCAAGACAACAGTGTATATATATATATACACTGAAGTGACAAAAGTCATGGGATAGCAATATGCAAATTTTCAGATGGCAGTAGCATCGCATAGAACAGGTATAAATGCGCAGTGCTTTTACAGAGCTTTCATTTCTGTTCAAGTTATTCATGTGAAGAGGTTTTAACGTGATGATGACCGCACGACGTGAATTAACAGACTTTGAACGCGGAATGTTAGTTGGAGCTAGACGCATGGGTCATGCCATTTCGGAAATCGTTAGAGAATTCAACATTCCCAGATCCACTGTGTCAAGAGTGTGCCGAGAGTATGAAATTTCAGGCATAACATCCCACCATGGACAGCGCAGTGGTCGACCGCCTGCACTTAAAGATCGAGACCGGCGACGTCTGCAAAGAGTCGTAAATTCTAACAGACAAGCAACACTGCGTCAAATCACCGTAGAAATCAATGTGGGACGTACAATGGACGTGTCTGCTAGAACTGTGCGGAGAAATTTGGATTTCTTGGGCTATTCCAGCAGAAGACCGACTCGAGTGCCTTTACTGACAGAACGACATCGCTTGCAGCGACTCTCGTGGGCACGTGAGCATATCGGTTGGTCCCTAGATGAATGGAAAACCGTGGCCTGGTCCGATGAGTCACGATTTCAGCTGGTAAGAGCCGATGGTAGGGTTCGAGTGTGGCGCAGACCCCACGAAGCCATGGACCCAAACTGTCAGCAAGGCACTGTTCAAGCTGGTGGTGGCTCCGTAATGGTGTGGGCTGTTTTTTCATGGCATGGACTTGGTCCTCTAGTGCGACTGGACCGAACATTGACTGGAAATGCTTATGTGCAGCTACTTGGAGATCACTTGCAGCCATTCATGGACTTCATGTACCCAAACAACGATGGGATTTTTATGGATGACAATGCGCCATGTCACCGGGCCACAACTGTTCGCAATTGGTTTGAAGAAAATTCTGGACAATTCCAACGAATGATTTGGCCACCTAGATCGCCCGACATGAATCCCATTGAGCATTTATGGGACACCATCGAGAGGTCTGTTCGTGCCCAAAATCCTGCCCCATCAACGCTTTCACAATTATGGACGTCTATCGAGACAGCATGGCTCAATATTCCTGCAGAAGACTTCCAACGACTTGTTGAGTCCATGCCACGTCGAGTTGTTGCACTTCGCCGGGCAAAAGGAGGGCCGACACGATATTAAGAGGTATCCCATGACTTTTGTCACTTCAGTGTATATATATATATATATATATATAAATGAGTAAATGTAATGTTACGTTTTGACATGTAGAATGAGGTGCAGTAGGATTATGTTTGGAACCTGGTTCGAAGTGGCCACTAACTTTTTTGGGATTAGTGGCCACTGGATACTAATGATTCCTTTAAGCCTCAAGTATTACTTCATATTGTAACGAGTCCGTAGCACCTTCAACTTTCTTAAATGAGCATTCCAATCTTGAGGAAGTAACTATAAATTTATTTACAAGTATGTACACTATTTACAATAAAGCAGGAAACAATTGCTAAACATCCAGCAATTAGATAGCAAAACAGTACACTGTACTCTCAACAGTTACTCAGCACCACGTATCAAACGTGAACAGTAATTAAGCAATTACAAAAGCAAAACAACCATTCGGCAAGCGAACGAAAACGAGCATCTCAGAAATCCCATCTGAGAAAAACTGACTGACTTGTGTTCAAGGCCAGCTATTTATACTCGAAACGTAGTTTCGATAATGTTCCAGCAAAATCCGGAGTATTCCAAATCATTCATAACTTGAACAATTCCATTGAGAAAGTTCTAGCGATAAAAAGAAAAAAGAAAAAAAAAGAAAACACTCCGAGCGAAAAATGTCTTCACGCTTATTAAATGCAGGGCAAGTGTAAAAACTACAAAACGTTACAGGGCCGGTATACAAGTGATAAAAATGATATCTTCAGATACTTTTGCAACATGACGTCAGATAAAACCAAAACTAATGAAAATGATGCAAGGCAGGAAAAACAACAACTATTTACAAGATTTGTAACATTGCCCCCTTCCCAAGGACTGCACGTCCCGGGCAGTACAATCCCCAGAAAGGAAGCAAGGGAAGACTTACAGATGCACACATTACATGATGACCAATCATAAACATGATAAACAATAACAATGAGAACATGAAAGAAACACTAACATTGATAAAGTCATATTACAGACAATTAAAGGCAAAAGTTATTTACAAAATTTACAAACAAATTACCATGGTAGCTTTAGATTTATTTTACGAACTATGGCCATAGTATGGGGCTAGCCGATCATAATGGACAACCCTAGGTTTGGAATGGGATGACTTCTGGATCCTCACTACGACGTCGTTCAGCCGGTGAAGGACTGTGTAGGGTCCATCCCAATGCGACTGCAATTTGGGTGACAGACCTTTACGTCGGATGGGATTCCATAGCCACACCTTGTCACCTTCTTGAAAGTCATGGCCAGTGGACCTTGTGTCGTATCGGGTCTTCATTTTCTCCGTCGCGATGTTGATTCCCTCCCGTGCGAAGTGATGAACGTCTTCCAACCGGGCCTGGAGATCCTGGACGTATTCCTCAGGCGATGAAGGCGCATCTGGAGGGAGACCGAAGACGAGATCACAAGGTAGCCGAAGCTCTCGGCCGAAGAGCATCTGTGATGGGGAATATCCGGTGGTCTCGTGGACAGCACTGCGGTAGGCCAGCAGGAACAGAGGAAGTTTCTTGTCCCAATCCTGTTGATTTTTGGAGACCATAAGCGAGAGATTATTAAGGATTGTCCTGTTGAATCTCTCCACCATGCCGTCCGATTGTGGGTGTAGTGGTGTCGTTCGAGTTTTCTCAATTTTGAGGATTTTACATAGGCCCTTAAACACAGCAGAGATGAAGTTTCTCCCCTGATCGGAGTGGATCTGCAAAGGTGTCCCATATCTCGAGATCCAATGCTGGACTAGAGTCTCTGCTACAGTGGTAGCTTCTTGATCCGGAATGGAATATGCTTCGGGCCATTTAGTGAAATAGTCAATGGAAACGAGGATGTATTTGTTCCCATCAGTAGTTTTCGGTAGAGGACCAAGAATGTCGATCCCAATTCGTTCGAAAGGAGCTCCTACGTTGTAAAGATGTAGCTTCCCGCGGCTTCTTCTCTTCGGTCCTTTACGGGCAGCACAGGAGTAACAAGAATGACACCACTTCTCTACGTCATCCTTCGCCTTGCTCCAGAAGAAGCGCTCTCGAACCTTGTGGAGGGTTTTCAAGATACCAAAGTGTCCTCCAGTCGGACTACTGTGCAATTCCTTTAGAACGTCTGGAATTCTTGATCTGGGAAGGAGTAACTGCCATTTAAATGCTTTGCCATCGTCAGATTCCCATTTCCGATACAGGACGCCTTTTCGCAACTGGAGAGATTTCCATAGAGCCCAGTATCTTTTCGTTGCAGGACTGTAGAGAGAAACGTCTTGCCAACTAGGTTGCCGACTGTCCTTTTCCATTAACTCTATGATAGGCTTTAGGTCTGGGTCTTCAAGCTGATCTTTTCTTACTTGGTCATCACTCCATGGATCAGGATCTGAAGATGATGAAGTAGCAGTAACTTGACAGGCAGTAGGGATTGTCGTCCCGTACTGTTTCTCAATTCGGGAGCAATAATGGCAGTTCTCGGAACAAGATCTTCTTGATAATGCGTCAGCATTACCGTGTGACAAACCTTTTCGGTGCTTGATCTCGATGTCATATTCCTGGAGCCGCTGTATCCACCTGGCTACCTGGCCCTCTGGATTCTTGAAATTCAAAAGCCAAGTTAAAGAAGCATGATCAGTCCGGAGCAGGAATTTACGGCCGTAGAGGTAATGATGGAAATGTTCTACAGCTTTAACTATGGCGAGCAATTCCTTTCTCGTGACACAATAATTTCGCTCCGACTTGGATAAGCATTTGCTCCAGTAGGCGATGACATGTTCGTTACCGTCTATTTCTTGAGATAAAACAGCTCCAACGCTCTTGTGGCTCGCATCAGTGTCAAGTATGAAGGATTTTTCAGGCTGAGGATAAGAGAGAATAGGCGTTGATGTCAAAGCCTCCTTCAGCTGTAGAAATGCATCCTCGCATTCTTTGGACCATTCAAATTTTTGTTTGCTCTCCGTCAGCTTATGCAAAGGTCGTGCAATGTTGGAAAAACCCTTCACAAACTTCCTGTAGTACGTGCAGAGCCCCAAGAAACTTCGCAGCTGATGGACATTTTCGGGGTGGCTCCAATTCTTGACTGCAGATACCTTATCTGGATCTGTTCTTACACCCTCAGAAGAAATAATATGACCAAGGTAGTTCACCTCACGGCGGAACAAATTACATTTGGACGGGCTTAACTTCAGGTTGGCTTCCTTAAGCTTCTGCAGCACCTTCCTAAGATTAGCCAAATGTTCCTCAAAACTGCGTCCTATGATGATGATGTCGTCCAAGTAGACAAGACAGGATTCATAAGAGAGTCCTCGTAGCACTGATTCCATAAGACGCTCGAACGTGGCTGGTGCATTGCAGAGGCCGAACGGCATCACTTTAAACTGCCACAAGCCTTGTCCGGTTGTAAACGCCGTCTTCTCTCAGTCGTTGGGGTGTATCTCCACCTGCCAGTAGCCGCTCTTTAAATCCAGAGTCGAAAACCACTTGTGTCCGGAAAGGGTGTCCAGAGTGTCATCGATCCGTGGAAGAGGGTAACTGTCTTTTTTGGTGATGTCATTCAGGCGTCGGTAATCAACACAAAATCTGGTGGAGCCGTCTTTCTTTCGGACCAAGACGATAGGGGATGCCCAAGGACTGGATGAGGGTTCGATGACGTCATTCTCCTGCATCTCTTTTACGAGGATCTCAACCTCTTCCTTCTTGGCGAACGGTAGTCGTCTTGGATGCTGCTTGATAGGGGGATGATCTCCAGTGTCGATCCTATGCTGCGCTAAACTCGTGCGACCAACATCTTCGGGTGTAGATGAAAACACCTGCTTGAAGTCGTCCACCAATTTTTCCGCAGCGTATCTTTGATCCTTCGATAATGGTGCACTCCCAATTAATTTCGAAGTCAAGGACTCGGAAGACAGTCTCGGAGGAATCAATTCTTCTGATGATGCAGTTTACGGGAGTACAAGTTGCCAACACTTCTCCTTTCTTAATATTCCTCGGTCTTTCACTCACATTGGCGACTCTCACAGGAACTGCATTCCTTGAAAGGTCCACAAGTGTAGATGCCACTAGTACTCCTTTTGGGCTATTACTCTGGTTAGGATATTCAATGAGGCCGAATTTAAAGCTGTTGTTTTCCTTGAGGGAGCCAGGTATTAGTACTTCTGATCTAGAGGGAATCGATAAATCTGTTTGGGCTATTATTTGATGAGCGGATTTTAAGTTATTTTCGGTGTTGAAAATTGCTATGTCTTCCCTCATCGAGTGCAGCTCATTATTTTTAAAGTCGATAGAAAAATCAAATTTTCTCAAAAAGTCCAGTCCGAGAATGAAGGGATCTGTAATGTCAGCGACGAATGCCGTATGATGGTAAGTGGCGCTCCCGAACATTATTTCTACGTTCACTTTTCCTTCAATCTCGATTTTGTCACCTGTCACAGTTTGGAGAGTAACGCAGGGCGGCGTCCATAAGATCTTGAGTCCAAATTGACGAGCTACATCAGTCTTAATAATGGTAACGTTGGCTCCTGTGTCCACAATCATTTCGCAGGGAAACCCATTCACATAAGCGTAAATGAAGAGTCCGTTGCAGCCGCCACTTCTTGGGGAAATCTGGAAAACTTTGGGAGACGTCTTCTTTTCTTGGCGAGCTTCGCAATTCCTTCGTACGTGGCCCTCACCGCCACATTTCCAGCACTTCAGTGGGTGTCTACTCTGGTCTTTGCGAGCAGTAATCTTCTTCAGGGTCCCCGAGATCTCGTTGATTTGTCGCTCAATTTTCGAGAAGCGAGTTGAGTTCGAATCCTGGGCGCTCCCTTCCACGCCCCTGATTGTATGGCGATCCTTGCGGGATGTTTGCTGTGCAGCCTCGAACTTCATTGCGTAGACCAGACCGGATTTAAGATCCTTAATGTCCGCTATCTGGAGAGCCATCTGAACTTCTGGATTTCGCACTCCATCTATGAAGTAGTTCAGGGCCAGGCTATCGCGAACACTCGAAGGACAGTCCGAGAAGGCGAGATGGGAAAGCCTCTCAACGTCTGCTGCAAACACTTGCAAAGTCTCTCCATCCCTCTGGAGTCGGGATTTCAGCTGAAGTTGGCTGAGTCCTTTTTGGCATACTTCGCCAAAGCGAAGCTCCAAGGCCGATGATAAGGCTTCGAAGTCACAGAGCTTGTCCTCTGGGAAGGTCTGTAGTATTTCAGCTGCATCCCCTCTCAGCGAGGCTGCAAGGTGACAGGCTTTCGTGGAAGAGTCCCAGGAGTTGGCTTCTGCAACGATGAGGAACTGCTTCTTGTAAACATTCCACGAGGTCTTCCCATCAAACGTGGCCAGTTTGATGGATGGACGAGAAGTTCCAGCTGCCGCTACACAGTCACTTGAGTTGTTGCAGGATGCTGATAATTTCGATTCAAGTTCTTTAATTTTCTTTTCCATATGGTTTTCTACTGTCGTGATTCGGTTCTCAACGCTGTCAACTTTTTCTTCTAGAACCTCCACTTTATTTTCTATGTTGGTAAATTTAGTTTCCACCAAACTTTTCATTGACGTTAGATCGCTCTTAATTTCTTCTTGAGTTGAAGTTATGCTCGCGGTTAAATCACTCTTTAATTGTTCTTGATTTGTTGCCAGATCATTTTTTAATTGTTCTTGATTCGCAGCCATGTCATTTTTTAATTGTTCTTGATTCGCAGCCATGTCATTTTTCAATTGTTCTTGATTCGCAGTCATGTCACTTTTAACAGCGTTGATCGCATCAAGGAGTTTTTGCAGTTGTTCCTCCATTGCTCGAGTAATCACCATAAAATTCCGAAGTCAAAAAGTCCTTAGGAAGAAAAGTCCGAATTCACAGGTAATTCCAAGAAAGTCCTTGAAGATGCCCCACGTTGGGCGCCAAAATTGTAACGAGTCCGTAGCACCTTCAACTTTCTTAAATGATCATTCCAATCTTGAGGAAGTTACTATAAATTTATTTACAAGTATGTACACTATTTACAATAAAGCAGGAAACAATTGCTAAACATCCAGCAATTAGATAGCAAAACAGTACACTGTACTCTCAACAGTTACTCAGCACCACGTATCAAACGTGAACAGTAATTAAGCAATTACAAAAGCAAAACAACCATTCGGCAAGCGAACGAAAACGAGCATCTCAGAAATCCCATCTGAGAAAAACTGACTGACTTGTGTTCAAGGCCAGCTATTTATACTCGAAACGTAGTTTCGATAATGTTCCAGCAAAATCCGGAGTATTCCAAATCATTCATAACTTGAACAATTCCATTGAGAAAGTTCTAGCGATAAAAAGAAAAAAGAAAAAAAAAAAAGAAAACACTCCAAGTGAAAAATGTCTTCACGCTTATTAAATGCAGGGCAAGTGTAAAAACTACAAAACGTTACAGGGCCGGTATACAAGTGATAAAAGTGATATCTTCAGATACTTTTGCAACATGACGTCAGATAAAACCAAAACTAATGAAAATGATGCAAGGCAGGAAAAACAACAACTATTTACAAGATTTGTAACAATATACATATTGATAGTAACTATCATATAAATGTTGAAATGTGTATTTATGATTACAGTTTTTAGGAATCTTTTGTCTAGAAATTAGTTGTAGATTGCAATTTCTTTATGTGTTTTCAAATTTATGTGCTGATATTTATATCAATTTAGGGTATTTTTTATGGGTATCTTTAGTAAAATATAAAATTTCAATTCAGTTCTATCAGTTTTACTTATACTCACATCAGGGTAGTTGAACCTAGATTATATTTTGTTAAGAGCATTCAAGAAGTAACATTTAAAAAGTAAATTTAAATTGGTGGTAAAATAGTAGTAGTAGTTAAATCTTTCAAATCATCAGGGTAAATATTTAACTGGTTGCATGATTTTTTTTATTATTTTTTTTTCATTTATATTTATTTATTTATTTATTTTGCCATTAAAAGAAAAAGATCAAGGAAACGCCCAAAAGCACATGTGATTTAAAATGAAGGAATGATTTTTTGAATTATTTTAAAAATCCTTTTCAGTAATATAATTCTTTTGTAGCAATTTTAAAAAAAAGCATTAAGCATTATGGTCATTTTTAATATGTTATTTTTTGAAATTGGTTATGTATCAGTTCTTGAAAAAATAATTAGATGCTCATTTAATCCAATTTTAGCTTTTCAAGTGACAGAATTGTTCTTGCTGAAGCTACTTAGTATTACTACATTTTAATGATCATTACGTGTTTTTTTTTTTTTTTTTTTTTTTTTTTTTTTTTTTTTTTTTTTTTACACTCCTATGGAACTCCATTATACCACCCGTTTAATCATATTTGTGGAGTAATTGCTGTTGCTTTATGTCTGCACATTTTTATTTCAAAGCAGTATAATCTTCTGTGTACCTTAAAGATGCTTAAAGATGAGATTTCAGTAAAGTTTAACTGAATTTTAATTTCAGGTCAGTTTGGGGTTCTGTACTGAGTCATATTACTGTCATTAATTAACCTTTGATAAAAGTTTATTTTCATTAAAACTACTGATAGGCTATAATGTTAGTGCAAAATAAATATGTCCCCCAATCCCTGTGATATGATGGGGTTATATTGAATTAAAGGGGCTAATCTGCTAGTGTCCTTGGTCTTCAAGTGTTCTGATTTTTTGAATTGTTTACTATTAAAAAGTAAGAAAAAATATCTATACTCCAAACAGGTTAAGCATAACTGATATTTTCTGCTATATGATAAATAAAAGTTATTTTTTTTCAGCTCCAAGATGAATACAGTTTTTTTTCTGCAATAAAATTGATAAAAAAAGAGATTATCTGCTAATACAACTAATACAAACTATGAGAGATATAGAAGCACTCAGCTTTGTATTTAACATATTATTCATAATTAATATTATTCTTTACTTTTTCTTTTCTTTTTTTTTCATATCATGTGTTTAAAATTATACATTAATAATGTTCTTACAGAGCTCAAGAATATGCTTCCAAGAATGGAGAGATACTGTTTCGGTACTAACTTCTGAAGATTCAACCAACCCTTGTAGCATAACTTTTTATACTAAACCATCTGTTTCTTCCAGAGCTTGTTGATACTCTAGAAGGAATAGATAGACTATAATCAGGATTAAAGACTATTTTTGATGCTTTACATACCATTTGTACATTGTTTTTTACATTACAAAGAGCACTTTCATGAACTCATTCACCTGTTTTCAAAGTACAAAATGGCATCAATATTTTGTATAGTTATTGATGTTTTGCGAAGTGATTATTGTTACTTTGAAAAATTCTTCATTTTCATATCCCAAATAGTGTGCAGCATGATTTAGTCAATTTGTTACTGGTATGCAGTAAAATTTCCAAAATTAAATCCAAAATACAGAGAACTGTTATATTCATTTCTATTTCAAAAAATGAATAATTTTGTAATAAAATCAAGTTTCATGCTTAGGCATTCAATTTTTGCATCTTGCTTCATGTTTAGTATCAGATGTTAAACATATTTTACAAAGAATGTTGCGCTGAATTTTTTTTTTTTTTTTTTTTTTGTCTTTTTGTTGATAACTAACTACATATATTGTTGTAACAGAAGTCATTTGCATCTGAAAATGTTTTCTTTTGTTGGCACATAATGACTTATTCTCTTGAAGCATATCATGTCATTTGTTAATCAAAATCCTCTCTATACCATTTTGATTTAAAATCCTTTTCAAAGCGTATTTTTTTAAATCTACATTTAGATGGTTTTCTTTTTTTCTTATTTAATATTCTGTGACACAAAAATATTTCTTATGGCTTACTACATTTTGTGAAAAATATATTTAATCTGCGAATAACAATGTAAATCCACATCAAAACGAAAAACATCTTGTTCAAGTTAGCTAATATTCATATGAAATATCCTATCTGAAAACAATCTTATTTGTTATTTTTCTTGCAATAATATACTTCTGGCATAGTTTTAAATGCAGGGTTATTCATTATTCCCTCTGAGATTTCGAAGGGCTACAGTGGAAAAAAACGAATACAGCAAATTAATAAACATAAATGAAAGAATAGAACCAAATAATGTTTTGTTTATATTTTGTGCAGGTTTTCTATGTGTGAACTCTCAGTCACACAGCGTACATATACAACAGTCCAGCTCCTGCTAAACTTTACCCAATGTGGTATGTTCAAAATATTATTGACAGCTTATGTTATCCTCCATTGATGCATTTCTTTTAAATCAAGCAGCAAAGGGGGTGAAAAAGTTTGGTCTTTTACATAACACCGCAAGAAGAAGAACACAAAAATAACATATACTGTCAGTAATGCTCATTATTGTTCCACATTGAATAAAGTGGTGTAAACTAATCCCTCTCATTTATGTATACTGTGTGACCAACGGTTCACCCATAAGACATCTGTTAGATACTCGTATGTATATTAAAAAAAAAAACTTTATTTTTTCAAATGTTCTTTTTTGTTATATTTGTTTTTACTGTAGCACTTTAAAATTGCAAAGGGAACTACGAACTCGCATCCCATATTTTTATTTACCAAACTGGAATTTATCTGACACAAAATTCAAGACACAGAAATCTAGTCATGCTTTTAAAATCAGTTTAAATTTAGTTAAAAAATGTAAGGTAATAAAAAACAGCCTACCTACTTTGCAGATTTATAGTCTGTATTATGAAACAAAAATGTTGCATAGCAGTTTTTTTATTTAAAAAAATATCATTTAATTTTCATTTGGAAACATATAATGAATCAAATGTTTTTTCATCTGTACTTTGCTGCTGAAGATTTTGCATTGGACTCTTCAGCGCAAGCATTTACTAGTGTTTTAGGCATTTTCTTCTAAATTATTACAATTATTTACTGCTTCCTGCTCTTGGTGCATCTTTAATGAAAAGTATGCCCTATGTTAAGACATCATTGTTATTGTTCTCGATGGTGCTTTAAAACCTGCTGTTTTGCCCATTATTGCCATGAAATCGGCAAATGGCCAATTTAGCAGAATTAATCCAAATGAGAGGACAAAGGAAAAATTTGATGCTTGTATTTCATTGATTTCTATTTGTCTCTGCTCAATTTGGATCAGGTGAATTCTTTTATTTTATTTTTTTATTCATTTGTTTCAAGTTTAAGTGATGCGAGATGTCTGGGAAATAAGCTGTTGAGCTGGGGTTTTTATGTTGCTATGTACAAAGTGTAGATTTTTACATGTATTTATGCTATTTTGACTTCATTTGTTTATTTTTGTTGTTTACTTTCAAAGTTTAAAATGTATTGTTTGAAAGTACATTATATCAATTAGAATGCATAATTTAATTTAAGGAGGATTGAATTTGTTTAGAGGGCAATTAATCAAGATACAAATTATGTTTTATAAGAAAACAATTCTGAAAGGAATGCTGTTCTGAAACATGTAATTACTTGGTGTGCTTATTATTGCTGATAAAAAGTAACTGGTACCAGCTTGTACAAAATTTCAATTTTAAAAAAGCAAATAAAACTTCAAGTATGGTTCACTATTGACACATAGGCAGAATTCAAGTACATTAAAATTTCTAATAAATAACTTTAGTTTTTAAAATTGGTGATTAAAATTCTAGTAATGCAACATTAATATAGTACCTGTACAAAAATTTCCAATTACTTCATGATAAATTAAACAATGTTTTAGTTTGTAAAAAAAAAAAAATCTACGTACATATTTATGTATATATCTATATAATTCTGCCCCTGGGTGGGCCTTTAATTATTATTTTTATCAAAAGTCTTAATTTTGTACATACCGAGCTTTGTCTCAAATTTTATTATCTGCGGGGATAAAATAAATTATCAAATTAAGTATGGCACAAGTCACTGTAAATGAGGCCATGATTTGTGCTTTATTTACTTGAACTATTTATTTTTCTTCTTATGTAAGTGCAAAAAAGCATTGATAATTTTTTATACATTAACTGTGTATATAAATTAAGAAATCTGTATTTGACCAGCCTAATATAAATTGCGAGTATTTGCTCTTTGCATACATTTAACTACATTTTGAGTCATTTTAATTTTTAGACAATAATACATGTTTTTGTGTTAAAAACAAAATTTTGATTTTTCTGTATAATATTGCAAATAAATTAAACAGGCTCATTTTCCATCATGTATGCACAGCTTGAGCAAAGATATTAAATGTCAATACAATCTTTTTATTTATATATTTTCAAAAGAGAAGCAAGTATGCAAAATGATTGCATATTTTTTATTGTGTATTAGTGAGAAAATGTTTGTTTTGTTCTCCTCTTTCATGTTCAATTAAATTGATTTAAACTCATAACTCTCTTATCTGTTGAGTTAAATAAAATGAATTGTATTTCACAGAAATATTTTTTTTTATTATGGTTAATAGGATGTTAAATTTTTTAACCCGTATTTAGCGCATGCTCTGTAAAACATCACAAAGTCTCTCCATCTCACAGACTACTACTTTCAGTTAATATTTTCATTTAGTTCCGTTGTCACATAAACCTCCGTTGTACAGTTGTATCATTTCTTCAATTAAACTGCTGTAGAATGAAATTACTTCCCAAAAGTTTAAAAGGATTGTATCTCAAATTATATTTTTAAAAAAGTTATTATTTGAACCCATCGATGATTTATATGAAACTACAAATCTACCTCAAATACAGTGAACCATGTTATGTATATACACTAGGTGGCCAAAAGTATCCGGACACTTTCGAAAATTCACATTTTTACATATAGCTCGAAAAATAAGTGATCAATTGTTTTTTAACTTTAGTCATACAAAATATAGGCTTCACCAAACATTTCCAAGTTGAAATTAAATTACCCTTGCATTTGGGGGACGACAAGAAGGGGGGTTGAAAGTAAAACCGCTTTTTGACCATAACTCTTCGAAAGTAGCTCGGAATAAGCTATAAATTTCAGTAATTAATTAGCATACTATGTATAATTACTGTACAAATTTTATGAACGTACCACTCTTACTTCCGAAGATATGAATCATTTTTTAAAAAATGGCAATTTTATTTGAAGGGTTTTTGCTCATAACACGCAGAGTTTTTGATCAAACCTTATCAAAACTTCAGGAAAAATGACAAAATACAAGAGAAAGAACATACTAAAACGGTAAATAAAAATATTAAAAGTCCGATGAGATATGAACGTTAAAAGGAAATATTTTTTCACGGCGCATGCGCGAACGACAGTAATTTATAACTACAAAAATATTGTAGCCTGGTTTATACTGCATCTTATAAAAAAAGTTTCAGTTGAATATCGTAAAAATTGAAAAAGATATCAGCGATATAGTGAGCTGTAATTCATTCATTCGCAGACAATACATAAATGGCAAGGGGTTCTCCACAAATAGTGTGGTGACAATTGAGCATTTTCTTCAATGTTAAATTGTATACAGTTTGAAAATTTACATTCGGCATAGAAGTCACATTTCGCCTATTCGGCCAAAAAGACCTTATACGTAGGTGGCCAAAAGCATCCGGACACCCCTTGAAACGTTAGTTTGAACAATGACGCAATAACCTTTAATTTAAAAATAGCTCTTTGTGGACAGACCCTCACTTTTTATGTATTGTCTGCGAGTGAATGAAATACAGCTCACTAGATCGCTGATATCTTTTTCAATTTTCATGATATTCAACTGAAACTTTTTTTATAAGATGAAGTATAAATCAGAGTACAATATTTTTGTAGTTATAAATTTCTGTCGTTCGCGCATGCGCCGTGAAAAAATATTTCCTTTTAACGTTCATATCTCATCGGATTTTTAATATTTTTATTTACCGTTTTAGTATGTTCTTTCTCTTGTATTTTGTCATTTTTCCTGAAGTTTTGATAAGGTTTGATCAAAAACTCTGCGTGTTATGAGCAAAAACCCTTCAAATAAAATTGCCATTTTTTCAAAAATGTTTCATATCTTCGGAAGTAAGAGTGGTACGTTCATAAAAATTTGTACAGTAATTATACATAGTATGCTAATTAATTACTGAAATTTATAGCTTATTCCGAGCTATTTTCGAAGCGTTATGGTCAAAAAGCGGTTTTACTTTCAACCCCCCTTCTTGTCGTCCCCCAAATGCAAGGGTAATTTAATTTCAACTTGGAAATGTTCGGTGAAGCCTATATTTTGTATGACTAAAGTTAAAGAACAATTGATCACTTATTTTTCGAGCTATATGTAAAAATGTGATATTTTGAAAGTGTCCGGATACTTTTGGCCACCTAGTGTATATGAAACATGTGCATAGCATGCTTTTACTTTGCCATTCACAAAGGTAATTAGGTAGTTTGATCAGTTTTATTACTATGCACAACAAAGTATTACGTGCCAAAACTTATCACTTCACTTCACACTTCTATAGTAGAAACGTCCCTGTATCTACCACAACTCGTACTTTAACCTGAATAGGGCCAAAGGCTGAACAAAACCCTGGCCCATCATAAGTGAACACCATGGATCTTTGATCGGCTATGATCTAATCCGGGCACTCTGGTCACTATTTAGACACCTCACCAATTGGGGCAAAACGGCCCCGGATTGTGAGACACGTTAATTAGAGGCTTTTTGGTGAAAATCTTTCTGTTTAGTGAAATTACCTAAACGGTGATGCCTAAATTCAGTCAATATATTCAGATTTAATTTTATTTCTTGGTTCTTTTTATGTTAAAAAACTTCCAACTATAATTTTAAATTCATCTGTAACTGTTTTGAGCGCTGGGAACTCAACAGCAGTCACTATTTTTTGCTTTTTTGCCCTACATCATAGACTAGTTTCATGCTCTGGTTTTGTTGTGTCTAGTAGTTCTAGTATCTTTTATTGCATTCAATCAATGCCCTCAAAATACTAAATGCCAACTGTATTTGCTTCAAAGCATTCTCCAACTGTTCTGCATAGAGCTGATTGGTTAATTTCTGAATTTAAATTTAGAAATTAACCAGTCATTAATTTCTCTGCTTTTTTTTTTTTTTTTTTTTGGTCTCGAGGAACTTTTATAGTGCATTCAGATCTTTGGACGAACTTTTGCTCAGTGTTAAAACCCAGAAAGTGATAGGCATTCATTATTAAGGAGGCATTGATTTAATTAAAGAAAATTATTACTACCAGAAAGGTGGCAACATGTGTAATAACAAACTTCTAATGTATAATCCAATTATTATTTTTTATTCTACCTGCAGGAAACTTTCTAACCTCTATTTAAATTTTAAGTTTCATCCGTAATACAGCTTTTATTTATTTATTTATTTTTAAACAATAATATTTAGTATTGTTTCTTTTGAACTGTGGTTCATTATATATTGATGAAATATTGTCAACTTTTGGTAATTGGTGTCAAGAAAAAGTTATCATTCTACTTCAATATTTAAAATGCAAAATAAGATATTATATTTAAAAACAAAATGTGTTTACTTTGAGTAAATGCTGTTTCCAAAACTGGTGTGATTTGTTGGTGTGTTATTTTATTGCATTTGTAAATATGTAAGCAGCATTTCTTTTGTGTATTGATTGTATTATTTGTAATCATATAAAATAAAATTTTCTTATATTCATTTTTTTAACTAATTCATTTTATGTGAAAAGAGATAAATCAGAAACATTTATATAAACAAACTGAATTAGAAAAGGTTGTGATTTATTTTTGAAAAATTCCCTCCCCTCCCCCACTCTACTTGATTTGTATCATCATTATAACTTTTTTTTTTTTTAGTGTTCAGTGAGAAAAATATGCATTGACAAATGTTTGAAACTTACAGTATTTTAACCGCGGAATATCTTTTCAATATTATTTACCCCATTGCATATTGTGATATTTATCTAAATTTCAATATAAAATATTACATATAATTTTAATTCTAAAAACTGAGGGAAAAAAATTGATTTTTGAAGCCTCCCTTCCCCTCGTAACTTTCTTTTACATTAAACTTCCAATATATACCAGTATCGTTTTTTACCTATTATTCGGATTATCCGCTATTACCATGGCATCCTATTCAGCGGATAGTCATAACATGGCATAACTTGGCCTTGTAAAGTAGTGGTTGGGGTGCAAAGTTTTTTTTTTTTTTCTTTATCACGAAAATTGATTTATTGTTTTTTGAAACTGAACTAAACTTTGGCTGTGTTTAATGATGTGAGGGGCACTGAAGCTTTTCCGAAATATATATCGAAACTGAAGTTTTAATGCAACTTTTAGCTATCTTTGTTAAAGTTGATGTAACGGTAAAGGTTCGAGAGGCTGTCTTCGGATACTTTTCAAAGTTTTGACTTTGGAAACCGTGTTTTTAGGCTATCTTGTTGATAGGGAGAGAGAAAACTCGTTATCTGGCGGATCTCTGCCAAAAATGTTTCAATATTAAAGTCGCATCCTACTTCAAAACGAGAGAATTGCTCCCTTCCGAAATTGTCTTCGTACTGAAGTCAATTTAAGGCTATTCTGCAAATCAAAGCTTTGTCTTACAGAAATGTCTAAAAACCAAAATTTTACGCCATATGGTGACCTAAAAGAATTAGAAATTTTGCAAACTCGCTCCAAAAAATTATAGCATTTAAGTCTTTAAAACACAATCCAACTTTCTGGTAATGTTTTAACACTGAAATCTGAAAAACTCAAAGTGAAGTACGACGGATTTCGTTTAGAAATGTCGAAATTCACGTCGTATAAATGTTACTCCAGGCTTTGAATGTGCTAACATTTGAAGAAAATGGGGATCTACAGTCCCTCCCGAAGTTTTTCTTGAAACCGATATCAATTTTAGGCTATCTTCGACCCAAATAATCTCTCAATTTTGGGGCTTATCACCGAAATGTTAAGGAAGAAATAATGGAGTAAGTTGAAAGGGTGAGTGTTCTAGAGTCCTCCCCTGAAACTCTTTTAAATTGAAATTTAATACTCTGTCCCCGTACTTTTCCGCTATCTTTGGAAACGATCCTAAAATTTTCAAAATGAAAGGCTATCTTTGGTATGGAGAAACGATGTGAATTCGAGATTCTTCCGCAACAATTTTGAAAACTAAACTTTTAAAAACGCGTTTTAGGTGATATCTGATGGTTTAGGAGAAGGGTGAGGGTTTGGGGGCTGTCCCAAGAATGTTTTGCTGTTTTTTAAAAGTAATTTTCAGGGGGGGGGGGAGAAGATAGTTTTCCCCCTGGAATTCAATTCAAAATCTAAGGCCTAAAAACGCAATTTTTGTTCGTGCTTGGTGGCGTTAGAGAAAGAGAGAAGGTTAAAGACTTTTTTTTTCATTGAGGCTTTAAAGACGCATTTTTCAGTTATCTTTTATTATTCAGGGAGAAAATGCAGTAGATTTGGAAACCCGCTCCTATCCTAAAGACACACTTTAATGCTGGGTGACATTAGACTAGGTATGGTTGGGAGAGATTCTCTATAAGAAATTGTTTGAAATTTAAGTCAAGATAGGCAAAAAACGGTCATTTTCCATGTAGTTTTTTTTAAATCGATATCAGGCAGGAGCTTGCGGATCAGACTCCGTCACCCCCCCCCCTCCTCCAAAGTGTTCGAAATTGTAGGCCTAAAAATCCATTTTTGTTTCTCACTTGTCCTCACTAGTTAGTTTCTCCTTTTCTCCTTACTTAAAAAAAAAAAAAAAAAAAAAATGCATCTCTCTATTTGTCTAATTTCAAACCAAGAAGTAACTTGCACACGGGAAATTCAAATATGGAGAGTGAAAAATACGAATGGCTTAGTTTTGTGATACTCGGAACGAGAAAAAAGTCGATCTTTCAAAAGGCTCACGACGCGACGTGTCTCTTCTGAGATCGTATAGATCGGTTCAAAAGGTCACCGTGCTGCGAGGCCCCGAAGTGCATTGTTGAGAAGGCACTGGCTCTAGAGATTTGCTACGTCGAAAACCGAAAGTACACCGCTGAAGCAAGCTGGTGTACATCAACCAGCCGTGGGCGGCGAGGTCTAAGCGGCCACCGAACGTGGCTAGTAGTACGTTAATAGAAGAAAAAAGCATTTTGTTTTTTGATTTTGAAAGAAGCATGCATTATTTAGCTTGCAAGATTTCTTTTTTTTTCAAAAACTAACGGGGCAAAATTAGAATTTCTCTCCAAGCTTAAAAAGGTTAGGAATGAAGGGGGGGGGGGGACTGCCTCCCTTTGACCTAGCCGAATTACGCCCATGTGTAGAAGAAATTATTGCATTCTAAAGCATTTTCGAATTGCGACGGATTTCGCGTTTTGACGTGTGCTGAATCTATTTTCACCATTTCTGCAAACTGTCTGTGTGTCTGTATATGCCTCCCCCCCCCCTTAACAGACCAAATATAGCAACAATTTGCATTTTTAGGACTAACATTACAAAAAAATTGCCACCCCCTCCCCCCTTCTTGCACAAAAATTGCACTTTGACCGTCCCCCCTCCTCCCCTTTTTTTGAAAATGACCCCTCCTTGACTAGAAGCTGGATCCTCCCTTAGTTTATGCGTGATGAAATTTTCGTGGTAGAAGCGCGAGTTTTACACTATTATAACAGGTGGACAGAGGAGAAATCGGTGAGGAAACTTACATCAGTTAATATTATTTGCAGTGCAATAAATAAAACTGTCACAGTGAAATTTTAATGCTGCTCTTAACTTTTGCTCCTGCCCAGGTTTTTCCTTTTAATCATACAAGTATTTTGACAGCTTTTAAAAAACCCCAATCACAAATTTTCCGGACAATTTGTAAGAAATTCTGAATATCCATAGGGCTTTGAATAAACGTGCGACTAAGAGAAATTATTTTTTAATTTTTAGGCTGTTTTAAAAATATGGTAAATTAAAAACCTTTAGTACACTTTCAATTATCTGCAAGGGAATAGGGGAAAAATATTTTGTAGGTAAATTAAATTTGTAGTTTTCAGTTAATATTTCTCATAGAAGACTTCGGTGTGCGACAGCTGTTCAATAAAGAATAATCAATTTTTTTTCCATGTGAATAAAATGTCAAGACTCAAAGACGAAAAATGTATATGTCGCGGGATGAGTGAAAAGTGCACAGGAAAATTTCAGGGGTCATGACGTCAGTTCTACACTAGGTGGCCAAAAGTATCCGGACACTTTCAAAAATTCACATTTTTATATATAGCTCGAGAAATAAGTGATCAATTGTTTTTTAACTTTAATCATATAAAATATAGGCTTCACCGAACATTTCCAAGTTGAAATTAAATTACCCTTGCATTTGGGGGACGACAAGAAGGGGGTTGAAAGAAAAACCGCTTTTTGACCATAACTCTTCGAAAATAGCTCAGAATAAGCTATCAATTTCAGTAATTAATTAGCATACTATGTATAATTACTGTACAAATTTTTATGAACGTACCACTCTTACTTCTGAAGATATGAAACATTTTTGAAAAAACGGCAATTTTATTTGAAGGGTTTTTGCTCATAACACGCAGAGTTTTTGATCAAACCTTATCACAACTTCAGGAAAGATGACAAAATACAAGAGAAAGAACATACTAAAACGGTAAATAAAAATATTAAAAATTCGATGAGATATGAACGTTAAAAGGAAATAATTTTTCACGGCGCATGCGCGAACGACAGAAATTTATAACTACAAAAATATTGTAGCCTGATTTATACTGCATCTTATAAAAAAAGTTTCAGTTGAATATCATGAAAAATGAAAAAGATATCAGCGATCTAGTGAGCTGTATTTCATTCATTCGCAGACAATACATAAATAGTGAGGGTCTGTCCACAAAGAGCTATTTTTAAATTAAAGGTTATTGCGTCGTCGTTCAAAACCAACGTTTCAGAGGGTGTCCGGATACTTTTGGAAACCTACGTAAGTTTTGGCCGAACAGACGAAATGTGACTACAATGCCGAATATAAATTTTCAAACTGTATACAATTTAACATTGAAAAAAAAATGATCGATTGTCACCACACTATTTGTGGACAACCCCTCACTATTTATGTATTGTCTGCGAATGAATGAAATACAGCTCACTAGATCGCTGATATCTTTTTCATTTTTCATGATATTCAACTGGAACTTTTTTTATAAGATGCAGTATAAATCAGGCTACAATATTTTTGTAGTTATAAATTTCTGTCGTTCGCGCATGCGCCGTGAAAAATTATTTCCTTTTAACGTTCATATCTCATCGAATTTTTAATATTTTTATTTACCGTTTTAGTATGTTCTTTCTCTTGTATTTTGTCATCTTTCCTGAAGTTGTGATAAGGTTTGATCAAAAACTCTGCGTGTTATGAGCAAAAACCCTTCAAATAAAATTGCCGTTTTTTCAAAAATGTTTCATATCTTCAGAAGTAAGAGTGGTACGTTCATAAAAATTTGTACAGTAATTATGCATAGTATGCTAATTAATTACTGAAATTGATAGCTTATTCCGAGCTATTTTCTAAGAGTTATGGTCAAAAAGCGGTTTTTCTTTCAACCCCCTTCTTGTCGTCCCCCAAATGCAAGGGTTATTTAATTTCAACTTGGAAATGTTCGGTGAAGTCTATATTTTGTATGACTAAAATTAAAGAACAATTGATCACTTATTTCTCGAGCTATATGTAAAAATGTGAATTTTTGAAAGTGTCCGGATACTTTTGGCCACCTAGTGTATGAACTTGGCAGCCATCCAAACACTTGTGCGCCTGACAGTCACGGACGCTTCCATCTGAAAAACGGGAGATAGGTTTTAGGATGCGCACTACCCGATGCCTTCAGCTTTTGTTCGCTTACTACTTCCTCGTTGCTTTTTCCCCCTATTTCGAGAAAGTCCGAAGAGACTTGGCGCGTGCGCAGATGCCCCGGAGGTCGCACGAAAAAATTTTAGTCAGTAATTTCGTTTTGCCTACGAAAAAATGAAAGTGACACGGCGGCGAGCAAAACATAAGTTTGCTCTATATTCTATAATTTTGCTAAGTCTGCAACAGAAAGTTGATGGGGAGTGAATTCCGCTCGATAGAGCAGTAGAAGTTGTTTTAAAATTTTGAAAGATTGGAGAGAATCAGTTTCGAAGAAAAGACCATCTGGCGCTCCGATAACTTTTTTTCCAGAAAACGTCAAACTCGCTATTGTTACAGAGGGATAAGATCATCGATTTATTTTGAAAGAACTACCGCAAAGAATGACCATTTCATTTGGTTCCTTTCCATATATCCAGAAACTATTTTATGGTCACGTGAGGGAAAGGGTTGGCAGATAAGCGGTTCGCCTCTGGAAATTTTACGGAATAGAAATCGTAAATGTGCAGTTTGAAACAATCTTTGATGGCAAACGCACACACACACTCCAGGATTCCTCGTCCTCGTACCTACCACTGCACCTGCTTTGACTGGTTGGAGGGGGCCCTGAAGAGCTCTCTATTTTTTGATTCAAACCAGGAGCCGAACAACCCTTTGCCCAGCACCCCCAGAGGTGGAATTCGAATGAAGAGGACTTTGTGACCACGAATACATTTAACGTGTCCTAGCCACTGTTAGTGAACACGGTGGATGCTCGATTCGGCAGGGATCGAGCCCGGCACTTTCCGGTTACGAGTTGGACGCCTCACTCATCGGGTCACAACAGCCCACTATCTTTGGTGACAATACACTGTAAAACTACAGGTTGCACAAGGCACCTTTTAAAGGTGAAACATTGTGGCACCAGCAGCACACCCTGAAGGGTGCCACTTGACTCCCAATGGCACTTTGAAGGTGCCATAAGACACTCATAGGGTGCCACAGGGAGCCAAAATGGCACTTTCAAGAGTTCCATAGGGAGTCACGTGTTATATCCCTCATGGGGTGCCGCTGGTGCTACAAAGTTTCACCTTCAAAGGTGCCTTGTGCAACCTGTAGTGTTAACAGTGTGGGCCGTGGTAACCCGATCGGTAAGGCGTCGGACTCGTGTTCGGAGGGACCCGGGTTCGATCCCAGCCGATCAAAGATCCACCGTCTTGATTAATGGTGGCTGGGGGACGTTAAAAATGTCGTGGTCACAAAGTCCTCCAAGTGAAACGATACCTCTGGGGGTGCTGGGCCAAGGGTTTGCTCGACCCTTGGTTCTGGTTCAAAAAGAACAGAGCGCTCTTCAGGGCCTATCCCGGTTAAACCACGAGTTGTGGTAGGTACGGGGGACCCTGGAGTGTGTGAAGTGTTAACAGTGTAGGAAATATTCTGGGTATCAGAGTTTCTCCTCTGGAGAGGAACAGTTTCCACTCCCCTTTGGCTACACCCACCCTTACGAAAATGTTTTATAGGTTATTCAACTTAACGCATAAAAATTAAGAATGAGTTTTAAAAGTTTTGCTCTGGTTTTTTGACATTAGGTACAGACTGTGCCTTTGGAAGTTTTGGATGGGCGGGATCTTTCAAGAGAAATTTCCTTCATTTTTGAGAGGGAGGACTTCCGCTCTTGATTGTGATTTCGGGATATTTGAGGACGAGGGTGTGTCCTTGCTCTTGGGGGCTGGGGGCATATGGTTCTACACACCGAAAGAAATCAGGAAACAATCCTCGTTTTTCAAGTTCTTAAGCTCTGCTTCCTAAACTGAAATTTGGGAATAAACATTTAAGCTCTGCTTCCCAAACTGAAATTTGCGAATAAACATTTAAGCTCTGCTTCCCAAACTGAAATTTGCGAATAAACATTTAAGCTCTGCTTCCCAAACTGAAATTTGCGAATAAACGTTTAAAAAAAGAAAAAAAAAAGAGAAAGAGAGCGAGAGATGTAATTTTGCAATACGCGCTAGCTATTTCACTCATTCCACATTACTATCAATATTTTTGGTGAGCCCAGACAGAATTTTGAAATAAGCGCAAATTCCTCTCAAACTATGTAGAAAAAAGAATCATAGATACGCAATTTAACGATGTAGGTATAGCTGTATTTAAGTGGGAGATTAACAGATGCGTCATACATAAATATTCATATATCCGGTCCGATTAGTTGGGTAGCAGTTCTGAAAAATTTTTGATATTCAAATTGATTTTCTTCTATGATAATCCTGCTTTTCTCTTCCCTTGGTGAAAACTGGTTTCCTTCTTTTTACTTCCTTTTACGTAGTAAAGGAAGAAGTATTGTGATCGCGAAAAAAAATCACTCAAATTTGAGTCTAAATTTTGATTTTGCTCTCCCCCGAATGAATGTTCAGTAGTTTTTTCGACCTGTCAGCACGTGCATATGTACCTGCCAACATACAAGCAGCCGAAAAATCCTTTTCAACCACCCCCAAGTTAATTACGACGAGTTTTCTCGTGACGTCTGTATGTACGTGTGTGCGGATGATGTATGTATGTATGTGGGTCGCATAACTCAAAAACTATATACCGTAGAAGCTTCTAGCTTGGTATGTAGGCTCTGTGGATGGTCTAGTTGTGCACCTCCCCTTGTGGTTGCATTCGAATGCCCCCAAGGGGTGTTTTACCCCTTTTTTGGGGTAAATCAGTGTTAATTTCAATGCAGATGAATTGGCACGACCACTTGGAGATATATCGCCAAGCTTTTGGTCGCCAAGTGTTTGACGCCAAGTTGGCGACAAATTTGGCGAAAAAAAATATTTTTTGAATTTGGCTTCAATTTGGCGCTATTGGCGATATTTTGCGAAAAATCCACTGAATGATGTTAAAATCGGCGATATTTAGAAAATGAATCATTGTAAAACATTTGTTTTGCATTGTTTCGTGGCAAACTATGGGTGTAAATGTTCGAATTGCCATCTTGCTCACTCTTAGCACTATTTTAACACTAAGGCATCTACAAAGAAATTTACACGTAAAAGGAAGTAGTGTGGGACCCACACCAGATTTTTTTTTCTGATACTGTAATACAACTTTAGAAATTAGAAATTATTTTGAAGATTTTTCGATTTTATTCGCATATTTTATGTTAAAAATTGTGTAGTTTCGTTTCAATGAAAGCAATCTATCTCATATTAACTTTCATTTTGCGCAAAAATTAGCAACGAAGAAAAAAAGGACGAATAAAAATAAACCTTTAAAAAAATTTCTTCACCTTATTTCTATTGGACATCTGCAAAAGAAAATGTCCAGAAAATTGAGGAGGTGGGAGGATGATTATAAGGACTGAGACCAGTGGTCGGAAGTAGCGCGCTACAAGTAGCGAAACCACAGTAGCAGCTACATTTTTTAGTAGTTTGTAGTGTAGCGCACTACTTTTTAAAAAAAGTAGAGTAGTGAGTAGCGCGATACAAAAAAAATAGTAGTTTGTAGCGATTTCTGGAAACTACTTTTAAAATTAATAAATAAAATAAATGAATGAAAAAAAAATTTAAAAAAAAAGATTAAAGGAAAAAAAAAAAGGTTTAATTGACTCTGACTGGTGTAAGCCTTACACGAGTACAGCAGCGGACGCAAGGAGAAAACAGAACCATAAAAATATGAGCTGACAAATACATACATTCTATCTGTTTGATGTCATTGGTTTATTTGGCCTCATAATTTTTATATTCCTTCAAATAATTTTCATGTTCCTAAATATTCCCTGGCAAGAAATTTAAAAGAAATTGAAGGTTGAATTCTTTCAATCTTTCAATTTTTGAATCCTTTCTTGTGGCGAATATTCGTAAAAATTGTTTTAAAAAAAATCTAAAACGGACAAATTTTAACAAAAAAAAAAAAAAATAAAAATAAAAAATAAATAAGTAAATAAATAAATAAATAAATAAAAATTAATAAGAAACAAAAAGGAAAAGTAACAAATAAATTCAAATACAATTCCTAGTTCTATCCTATATTCAAATGAGTTAATTTATTAATGTAAACCACTTTCCGATTTTTTTCGCTCAATCCTCAAAAAGTATATGCTTTTTAATTATTTATTTTTCAAAAAGTAGCGAAGTAGCGACTACAATTCAAAAGTAGTTTGTAGTCGCTACATTTCAAAAAAAGTAGTTGTAGCTGTAGTTAACTACATTTATAACAAAGTAGTTGTAGTTGTAGTTCGCTACAAAATAAATGTAGTTTTTCCAACCACTGACTGAGACAATAATATTATGAACTCCAAAGCCCTTACGCATATTATTTGAGATTTTTATAGTGATTGCCGCTTATGTGAATCACGTCTGTTCTAAACAGTTTTGATACACAAAAGTAGCAGATTCAATTAAGGGGCAAATTCAATAAAGCTGGATTTTGTTCTATTCTTGATTATTTTTGAGTCATTAAAGCGGTTGACTCAATTAATCACTGATTCAATTAATCGGCTTACATTGCAACACATATTACCAATTCTAGCATGAGTTTATATCCGTGAAAGAACTACCGCTGCACCTCCAAAAGTAAATTCTGGCTACGCTAGTGCCTGGAGCAAAAATCGCTACTCCGCGAAAAAGTTTGACCAATCCTCTTAGACATTTACCTGCTTGGATTAAAGGGAAAAAATAAAAGAGAACAAAAACATAATGATTTCCTTAATAAAAAATAATGATAAAATGTTCACTTGAACTTGTTCACGTTAATGCAATAGTTCTCAACTTTTTGGTATTAGCGAGTCTTCTCAATCATAATTATTATCCTATAGTAATTAAATATTCGTCATTTAATGTAGAAAAGTTAATTGTTAGAGGAACTATTTCTCAATTACATTACATTAGTAATTCTGAATCAACACGGCGCGGCGCTACGCTAGCCACTGGACATAGAGCGGACAGCTGACGGTCTTGAAATCGCACCTGTGTTTCAGGTTTGTCACTCGGCCGATCAGGGGTCGATAGGCCACCCCCCCCTCTCCACACACACATTTTAAAAACACAGTGAAAAATGCATTTTGCATGTATATTGATGGGTTTTTTTTATCATAAAATGCTATATACAATTTGCACGGCCGCGGTAACCTGATCGGTAAGGCGTCGGACTCGTAACAGGGGGGTCCCGGGCTCGATCCTAGCAGATCAAAGATCCACCGGCGGAACTAATGGTGGCTGGGGCGACGTAAAATAGGGTCGTGGTCACAAAGTTTTCCCAGTGAAACGATACCTCTGGGGGACTAGATCAGGGGTTTGCTCGGCTCTTGATCTGGACCAAAAGAACAGAGCGCCCTGAGGCCCTGAGCTAAATCGGACTTCCACCTTAATGGTGCTCGTTAAAACGGAGGACGTGCTTATTTCCGCCTTCGATTGGGTAGATGTATCCACTCGGGCTCGGGTACAAGAAGTAATTTGCATCCCGTAATGAAATGTAATTTGCGTTTACAAAACAGTAATTTAAAAAAAAGTGACGGGGAGGGGGGTAAAATTTATCTGACCACACTATGTGTTTTACTATCTTTACTAATAAGCTGTTGGCTCATTTTTGCTGTTGATAACCCTCATTCAAAATGAAGCTATTTGATTCATTTTGGCTATGATAAGTGAAAAATGAATGGAATCGATATCAAAGTCTTTTTTTTTCTCTCATTTTTATTTCTACAAAAATTTTTTCAAAATCATCATTTTCATTCCAGTTTTTCCTAGCTTATGAGTAAAATGTTTTAGTGTCTATTATGATAAATTTAGGGAGAGTGTGTGAATTAGTTAATGTGTGCGTGTGCGATGTTTCTTGAAGTTGACTTTCTTTCATCGTTCGTAAAAATAATGGCGCAAAAATATTTTTTGATATCTTTGTGTCTTTTTAAAGCGAAGATTTTCCCTGTAATGCACAGTGTAAAGACTTCCAAACAAGGTTTGGCAGCGCAGTTCTCCATTCACTCGCTTGCATGCATTACATAAAAATGGTAATTATGAAATAAAAAACAAAACAAGCACGCAAAATCATTTCACGGCCGGCAGACAAATTTTCAATATCGTCTGCTAGAACATTTTGATTGGTGCTGAAATGCGTAAATTACCCATCTCTCCCTTCTCTTCCGGTTCTACATTGGTTTACCCGCCTTCACGTGATACTGAAATATCCTATCACCGATTCCAGTGGATTTGCTCCTGTGCAGCTCTAGCTGTAACGTGCCGTGCATGGTCATTTTTGTTTATCATCTTCTGCACGAAGCAACGTTCATAAGCACGTTCATGTGAATGAATTAAAAACACCTTGGCGATAAATTGACTTTCTAACCTCAGATAAATGTGCTCTGACTCTGACCTCGTGCTTCTGACTGCGTAATCATGTCAAAGCAGTAGCTTATTGCGGCGTTGCCGCGTAAAAACTTATTGAAATAACATGTGCGATAATACTGTATGTTTTACGATTAAAATTCCTTAATCGGTCATTGAAGTACATATTATCGTTAAATTCAGTGAAAATTCCAGCTACACGAAGTCCCAGCAGTAAACTTAAGTTTATTCAGAAAGTCTCCATGTGAAAAGTTGTTCAAAATGTCAAGAAGTCTTTTTTGGGTAAGGAAGTCAAAAAGTTTATTAATCATGAAATCAAATTAATTTAAAATTCACATTCTGCAACTATTATTTCATCTGATCAATCTTGAAATAATTATTATTATTTTAGCGAATTTATGAGTTTGAATTGTATTTTCAGAAAAAATTAAAGTCACTTGCCATTCTCTCTTGTGGAGGTACAGCTACCTTTGTAGCTATAAGTCTATACCAAGGGAATGAAGCTTTCTACTCCAAGACATTCATACCAGCTATACATAGGGTTTGTTCTCCAGAAAGCTCCCAAAAACTTGCTTTGTTTGCAGCGAAATGGGCAATGATACCGAAGTGCAATGTTAAAGATGAACCTGTATTGGTAATTTGATTTTTTTTCCCAGTAAAGATTCTGAAATTTTTTCTCTCTTGTAAAGCATACATACAGAGTTTGGTCTTTAACAAAAGAAGGGAAGGAATCATATTGTCTTTGAAACTCATTTTAAATCATAATTAGTTTAAATTTTAAGAAAAGACTTACATAAAATTGAAAAGAAATGCGCAAGATGAGCTCTTGTGCAAATCCAGTCCTCTTTTGATACAGTAAGGTACTTGCCGTACCTATCCATTATCATTTAAGTCAGTAATACTTAGTTGCCTCCCACCTCTTAAACCCCCCTCTCAATCAATAATAGTGAAAAAAGAGTAAATATTGTTGAGGAAGCATGCTGGTTGCATAGTGGTTTTGTAGTTTTATATAACTTTGCATTTTTTGCTTTTATCAGCAATATAAAACTGGAGAAGTACAATATGGTTTTTGCTGAAAATTTTAAGAAATTATTTACGTTCACAAACAGTTTGAAAATTTTTCTAGGTCTGTTGATGCATAAAGTTTTAAATTATATTCAGGGGAGCCCAAAACTAAAATTTTTTGGAGGGCGGAAATTATAAATTTGCCGAATCAAGCTCCAATTTTACCGAATGATAAAATACCAGCATGCATTCATGTCGTACATGCATAACATTTCATGAGAAAAAACATCAGGCATGTTTTTAAAAAACAGTTCTAAAAATCGAAAAGAGCAAATAATCTCAATGTTGTAAAATTGTCTTCAAATTGCCTATTTCTCAGCAAAATATGCCGAATAAGGAAATTTTTGGGAGATCACAGTGACCTCCCATCGGAGCGCTCCTGATTACGTTGAAGCTTTTCTTATTTAACTAACTGATTAAGACCTGTGATAAGCCGAAAGGATAAATTTGCATTAGTAATTTTTGAATGCAATTGATTTTGTCTTAAAAAAAGCTTTTTTCTTTTGTTTGTTTTATAAATTATCCTATTGGCAGTATAGCAGTGCATTTTGGCATTGTTGTTTAATAAAAAAAATAATATACATAAACAAATAAATTAAGTTTTGATATAGTATTTGATTAATTGAAAAAGGCATTTAGTTTCGTTTCAACTTCTCAAAAATTTTATTGGGTGCCATCATGATGCCTAGATTTAAATGCTTATTTTTAACACTGAATTATGTCTTGCAAATCTTTGCATTTTTCATGAGAGTAAAGAGAAAAAAGAACAGTATTTTCTATTTAATATTATTTATAATTAAGAAAAGCTTTTTATTTTATAATTTGAAAGTGGTTAAATTAAGGAAAATGTTTGGTCATGATCATGAATGTAGCTGAGAAGAGGCGAAGCACTTTAAACTTGTAACAAAAAAAGAATTGCTTTTGACATGACAGAAGTATGAGAGGTTAAAAAATATATAAAAATCTAGAAATTCTGTGGCATATGTTACGGAATTTTTAAATATTGAAAACTGTTCAGCAAATTAAGTTAAAGGGGAAAATTCAAATTTTGTAAAAAAAGAAAACAACTTTTTGCATATTAGTATTATTTTTTTCATTCATTGATATTCATCTTTAAATGTATATTGACATCTGATGTATTTAAGTGAGGAATTGATTTTTTTTTTTTTGTGTTTTTTAAATCCGATTAAAAGTTTAATGATTTATTTGAAGAACTTTGAATTTATCTTCCATTTTGAAAGGTAATTCAAAATTTTATAAAAATGTTTGTTTTAGAAACTTGGTACACCTTCATACCCATAATAAAATGCAATGATGTAATCAAAAATCTGGTATGGACCCCACACTACTTCCTTTTACGTGTAAATTTCTTAGTAGTTACCTTAAGTGTTAAAAAAAGTGCTTGAAGTGAGCAAGGTAACAATTCAAATATTTACTCCCCTAATCTACCACGAAACAATGCAAAAAATATTTTACAATGGTTATTTTTCTAACTATTGCTGATTTTAATATCATTTAGTGAATTTTTCGCAAAATATCGCCAATAGCGCCAAGTTGAACCCTAATTCAAAAAATATTTTTTTTTGCCAAATTTGTCGCCAATTTGGCGATATGTTGCCAAGTTGGCGTCAAACACTTGGCGACCAAAAGCTTGGCGACATGTCGCCAAGTGGTGGCGCCAATTCATATCACTTGAGTCTGTATTGAAATTAACATTGATTTACCCCAAAAAAGGGGTAAAAGACCCCTTTAGGAACATTCGAATGCAATCACAAGGGGAGGTGCATAACTAGACCCCCCTCAGAGCCTACATACCAAGCTAGAAGTTTCTACGGCATATAGTTTTTGAGTTATGCGAGCCACATACGCACATACATCAGCACATATGTACATACAGACGTCACGAGAAAACTCGTCGTAATTTACTCGGGGGTGGTCGAAATTGATTTTTCGGCTGTTTGTATGTTGTTAGGTACATATGCACGTGCTGACAGGTCGAAAAAACTACGCGACATTCACTCAGGGGTGAGCAAAGTCAAAATTTAGACCGAAATTTGAGTGAAATTTTTTCCGTGATCACAATACTTCCTTTACTACGTAAAAGGAAGTAAAAAGGGTATGTCATTTGTTTATTGTTGATAAAATAATTATCCTGTTGTGTGTTTTTTTTTTTTTGTATACCTTAAACGTTGGCTTTTGTTTCAGAAGTTTGCTATCAGTCAGTCACCCAATGTTATCAATATCTGATGTGACCATATGAATCAGCACTTTCTGTATTAATTAACTCTTTTATTTCAAGTGCAATGTGTTAAGTTTGGGCCGTGGTGGCCCGATCGGTAAGGCATCGGACTCGTGTCCTGGAGGGACCCGGGTTCGATCCCAGCCGATCAAAGATCCACCGTCTTGATTAATTGTGGCTGGGAGGCGTTAAAAATATCATGGTCCAGTGGCGGCTCGTGCCTTAATTTAGTGGGTGGGCCCGCAATTATATGTTCCCCCAGTAATGCTTACGAAAAAAAAATGAAGGAAACAACTATTAAACTAATGCTGAGCGACATAAAATAATATTTAATTCTATTAATACAAATTTGCATTGCAAAATTATCTCATTTGATTTGATACATAGGTTTTATATTTTAAATGTTATACCAGCCTTAAGCGATCAATGTAATGATAATAATATTTTTCACAGACGACATACTTCCTATACATCACTAATGTTTCGCAAAGCTAGCTCTCAGAATTTTGCCATTTTCGGACAGTGAAAATATTCATCACATTAAAAGTGTTACGCCACAAGTCGGTGCCATTACTCAAACATTACGGGACTGCACCGGGGCCGTCGTGATTCTCTCCTCTACTCTACTATCTTTCTCCCCGGGCCTAACACTGTGAGATTGGGGGAGCTCGTGACGTCATTCATTGAGTCGAAAGATTGGAGCGTCTTACAAGACAAATCGGACATTCGCATTGTTGATGGGTGCTTGTAAAAAAAATTTTTCTTGATGTTATTCATCAGGGACGTATCAAAATGGGGGCGGAAGGGACTAGTGTCCCGGGGGCCAGATTATACGGACGCTACACTAACGAACTATTGAACAAATTTGTATTTTTCTAAAGAAAAAAGTGGGGAATTAAGTCAACTTCTGTGAAGTAAAAAGAAAAAAGACTAACCAAATGCAGAAATAAAGATGGGTGGGAAGAATGGACACGTAAAGGAAAAGGGGAAGGGGCGTAGTAAATGGAGGGAATGTATTTTGGCCAATACTTGCTGTATATCTTACCTAATCATCCCACTAGAAGAAGGATTCTGCGAACAAAGCCCCTTGAAAGCAGCATTAAAAAGCGATGCATTTACTTAAATAGCGTCTTCCTGCCATAAAACCATTATAAAATTTTAAAATGATGTCTTCTTCAGCTTTCAATGAGGAGAGTGACGGATTATCTCTCCTGCTGGGTTAAAAAAATATTGTTAGGGCTTTCAAGGCAAAGTCCCAATTTTTCACTATCCTTAGCTTATCACAATGCAACAAATTCATTCCCACCATAGGCGGCTCATCCAGGGTGACAAGGGGGCGATTGCCCCCTCACTTTTCGCGGTTAAAAAGTATTGATCGAGTGAAAAAAATTTTTACATAGTAGATAGATTAATTTCACCAAAATAAAGCGGAAAATTCCAAAAGTAGGACTTGTTTCATGTTATTTCGTAAGACTGGATGAAAATCAACCTCCCTGGTTGATTTTTGAGACCATATTCTGCAATTTTTAGAAGTCAATTAATCAGCAATGATAAAATCCAATATTATAGCCAAATTATAACATAAAAAAAACCTTTCAAAGGTGCTGCATCCTAACTCCCCCCTCCCCACACATTTTTCGATCCTCTCTCCCGTATTTTTCTTGACCCCCCACTTTTTTGGTTCACCAGCCGCCTATGATTCCCACATAATTCTGCTCTATGTGCAGTAATAATTTTTTTAAAATAATGTGTGGTGGGTTTCTTTCGTCCATTATTTTCATATCTCCTCTGTTTCAAGTCGCAAAAAGCTTAATATAGATCTTTACTATGAAAATATGTCATAACAGTAAGATATTAAATTAATTAAGGGTTTATTTCTTTCTCATTTATTTATTTGATACTAGCTTATTACACGGCGTTGCCCGGTATTGCATTATGTTTAACTTATTTCATACTAAAATGAAATAGTGAGCTTTAAAGTGATAATTCATTGTTAATCGTAATCTTTGTTGGAAAATACTCATATATTAAATGTGTTAAAGTTTATCAATTTGTGTGATTAAAGGCTGATCTCTATTACTCTAAAAACTCAAAATTGAAAGAAATGGCCTTTTTTAGACAAAAAATTTGAATTATCGAGCTTTTTCGGATTTTTAAAAAATTTCAAAACCTCACCTGTGTGAATTCTAGTGCATCAAAGAACCTCTGTGCCAAGTTTGGTGAAAATCCGACGAAAACTGTGGATTTGTATAAGGAACAAACATACAAAAATACATCCATTTTAATGTATGTAGATTTGTTTGAAAAAATCTTATGCCTAAAAATTTTACTTCGGATTGGGTAGGTGTCAATAATATTTTTTAAGTTTTCAAAAAAAGAAAAAAAAAAGAGAACATGATTTGGAAAGCGCGAAACTTGCAAACTTTACATTTTAAGTATTTTTACTTATTATTCTTATTTTTCAATGTGATAATTATTATACATTCCACATTGATTCGGCTAATATGTAAGCCAGCAAAAAATATGCAAAAAAATATACATGTTTTAACATGTGTATTGTACAATAAATTCCCATTTTTAAGCGAAAGGTTGGGCGAAAGCGTGCTTTCGATCTAACGCGGAGCGCGGAGGAAGGACTCAATGTGTGACGTCACTAAAGCCAGTGTGCGGCCCGGGGAAAAAAATAGTTACTATGATTCGCGACGGCCCCGACTGCACTCAAAAAGAAAACAAACATTTCTGCCTAAAACACACCCTCTCACCCCCTAAAAATGTCGACAACCTGCACCATGTTCTTTTTGAAAGCCTCTATCATCAAATTAAGGAACTCATAAGGTAAATGACTCGATATAGGTATGCTTACATTTTTTTTAAAATTTGGATACAAATGTTGCAATTTCAGTTCATGAAAAAACAAATCCTAACAGTGTTTCAACTTAAAAATGTTACTTTTATAGCCATGATATTTACATTAACTTTCAATTTTAATGTAGGTGTATGCTTTTAAATAAATTGGAATACACTGGCTTGAACAGTTATGGTTCCACTCACTTACCAATGTATGATCGTATACTCAAACTAGTGATGAGCTGAATCGAATTATTTTCAGGAAATACACACATGTACAAAACAATATTAAAACACTTATTTTTCTTACAAAATAATCTGGATCTTGACTACCGATTCGAATAACATTAAAATTAAAACACGGATAACTGACTAATTTGATTATATTTGTCAGAAATATTTGATTAACTGATAATTAATTTCTTTTCGGATACGTGATTTGACTGATAGTCATGGTAACATGCTATATGTTAGAAATAAAAAATCTTGTAGAACGCCTAGTTTTTCAGAACCATTAGGTATCGTTATTAAACTTTGATAGAATTTTTTTTTTTAACTACATTGTTTTAAACAGTATTTAATATTTCATATATTGTAAAACTTCAGAAAAATATATTGCAAAATATAGTTGTTAAATGTTGCGAAATTTTATATCCACGTGTTTCCTCTATGAATTATGAAGCAATTTGTAAAATAATAATAATTTAAAGAATAAGTGTATTATTCATTTATACATTTTTAGGCTGAATATAGTTTTTATATACAGTAGACGTTGATCCACTCAATATTTTTATGAACGTTCAATTTCAACGTTTTGTTTTTTCTGGTTACTGCTTTAAATGAATTTGTAGTAGAAGGTTAATGTTACGTGTCATAAGATTTAAGAAAAGTTGTAGAGTAGCAAAAGTTTTTATTCAACATCTAAGTGTTTTTTCGGACATTAAAATCCCTATGAATGTGATAATATTAGTTGCAGGGATGATTATCAAAAAGAGGGAAGGGGAGAACTACTTCATCGATATTTTAAGGGGAGGGTGTTGGCCGCTCTTTGGACGACTTTGGTCCTGGATATAAATGTAATCATTGATTCGGCTAAATAAATTTAGCATTTAGAGCTTAAGAATACTTATTAATTCTCCAAGCATTTATAATGTCACACCCGGAAGGATGACAAAGTTTCTAGAGTTCATACAATACTTACAACACTATGAGATTAAATTCAAACTAATACCAAGAAAATGGCAAACGGTCTGCAAGTCAAAAATAAAGTCTTCACACAAAAATTTTGTGAATAAGAATCTCTGTTCCCAAACGCAAATTAACCAATAAAATATACATGCACTGTATTACAAATAGGTGAGGGGGGGCGTAATTAGCAATCTCTATGCCTGTTAGTAATAGGTGTCGAAAGTAAAAAAGAAAGACAAAAAAAAAAAAAAAAGGACTTGTTATTAAAATCATTCAAAAAAAAAAAAAAAAGAAAGAAAGAAAGAAAGGAAAAGAGAAAAACGAAGAGTGCGAAATGAGAACAGGCGAGTTTTCTCCCTAACGCAAGGACCTCACATTCTGCTCCTGTACGCAGTGAGGAGACACTTCCCTCTCCACCGCTTTGGTTAGGGACAAATGGAAATCCCGGGCCAGGTAAGATGGGCCCACAGGTCGAATGTTACAATGGGGTGTCATCATGGAACCGCTCTTCTTAATCCAGCCACTGCGATTGGCTAAAAGCGGAGTTGGCCGCGGCCCTACTGAGAGCGGCCCTCAAGCTCGTTCTAAGCCGTGCGAAGCGCTAAAATTGATGGAGTTAGAAATCTTTCTTGTGCTGTGTTAGCGATGTGGGGGGGGGGGGGGGGACTGTAGGTTTAAAATATGTTTTGTGCACTATGTTTATTTATTTGTTTTGTTTTTTTAGTTTTTTGAACAGAAATACAAAACGATATGTTTTAATTATGTATTAGTTTTTCTTCCAATTTTTCTGGGTGGGCCCGGCCCACCCGGCCCATAGTGAGGAGCCGCCCCTGTCGTGGTCACAAAGTCCTCCAATTGAAACGATACCTCTGGGGGTGCTCGGCCTAGGGTTTGCTCAACCCTAGGTTCTGGTTCAAAATTAAGAACAGAACGCTCTTCAGGGCCCTATCCCGGTTAAAACCACGAAGCTGTGGTAGGTACGGGGGACCCTGGAGTGTGAAATGAAATGGAATGTGTTAAGTTTTATCAAACTTATGTTTGATTTTTATTTTTCCTTTAGAAAACAGTTTTGTGGGGTCTGGAATTTTCAAACCCTATCGGAATTGCTGCTGGTCTAGATAAGGACGCTGATGCTCCGGCAGGCCTCTTCAGGACAGGAATAGGGTTCTTGGAAGTTGGAACTGTGACACCCCTTCCTCAGAGTGGCAATCCGAAACCTCGCATATTTCGTCTGCACGAAGACCAAGCAGTCATCAATAGGTATAAAGCAGTGAGTAACCGCCCCTAAGCAAGGGCTAAGGCAGAAACATGCAATACACCGCCAACTCGACCGTTTTGATCCATGGACAGCTGTTTCGAGCTTATTCTGCTCTCATCAGCATGGAATACGAAAGTAGTCGAGTAACCGCCGGTTAGGGGCGGTTACTCACTGATTTATACCTTGCGCTCTGCCTAAAAAATTTACGAGTTGTACCGTACTAAGTGCGGTCGCTCGCTGATATTTCTAATTTCACATTAGCTACCAGTTTTTTTTTGTCTCTCTTTGCTATATAAGAGGATTTTTGTCTCCAACTGGACTACTTTCGTATTCCATGCTGATGAGAGCAGAATAAGCTCGAAACAGCTGTCCATGGATCGAAATGGTCGAGTTGGCGGTGTATTGCAAGTCATCAATAGGTTTGCAAATTTATTATTTTTAAATCTCGTTTTACATTTACATGCTGTTCAGGACGGGGTCATTTTCAAAAAGGGAGGGGGTCACAGTGCAATTTTTGTGCTAAAACGCTGGTATTTGGTGGGGTTTTTTGGAACTATAGGTCCCAAAAGTGCAGTTTTAGGCTATATTTTGCCGTTTAAGGAAGGGGTCATGACCCCCCTCTGGATCCACACCTCTGATGCTGTGTCAATGTTTCTCAACCTTTTGAACCGCAAATCATTATACTTACCAATGAAGTTTTTTTTTCTCTGAAAAAAACCCCTCTCATTACGACTCTTAAAAATTCATTAAAAAAAAAAAAAAAAATCCTACCACAGAGGTCCCTCACTCTTTTTTACCAAAAATAAATAAAATTTTACATGTTACTAGCAGTACCCACTCAGCGATGCCTGTGCAATAAATGTAAAAGATATTTTTCTGCAATCAAATTTAAACCACAATGTAACTTCAGTTGCAAAAAAGCATTTGTCTAGTAAATGGACCTAGCATTTCAATTTTGTGTATAGAGTTAAGCCTTGAAAATTGATGCAATTTGAATGATTAATATCTCCTGTTCAACTTAACGGAGAAGAGGAGCATGAAAAAATTTTTTTTCCAGAAAAAAACCTTTTTAAACAATATATATTAGTATTTCACTCTAAAATACTTTACAAATGCAAATTAAATTGTATTTAAGAATTTTCTTTTTCTTTTTTTCCAGGTGTGGTTTCAATAGCAAAGGCCACAAATATGTGAAAAAACGCTTAGAAGTTAGAGAGAAGAGAGGTGTTCTAGGAGTAAACTTGGGGAAAAATAAAGATAGTGAAGATGCGTCCGATGATTATGTGCAGGGCATAAATGAATTTGCCCTTGTGGCAGATTATTATACAGTTAATGTTTCTAGTCCCAACACCCCGGGCTTGAGATCTTTACAGGAGAAGCAATCACTAGAATCATTGCTTGACAAAGTAACTAAAGTTTCAAATAGAGTTACCTCTACGTAGTGTAACCTGAATCTCTTAATGTTATATAATACATCTGATCTTTATGCTTTATTTTCATGTTTGGCTTATTGTATATCTTGAGCACCACTTTGGTTAATGTTGAAATTAACGTTTTTTTTATTTTCAAATTAAGAAATGCACAATTTGTAAAGCATTCAGAATTGCAGGGCTTTGGAGATGAAGGGGTTATATGACAAAACATAAATTGCGAGTTATTAATGTTCAAAGTTTTATTGTTGCAATTTTTTGTTTTCTGGTTTTGTCTTTAGTGTGTGTATCAAATTGGTCTAATGACATCTGCTGTTTGATGTACCAAGTTTTTTTTTTTACTTACCTGCATCCATATCTTACCATTGTCCAGAGTGCTCATTTTTTAAAACGTAACATAACTCTTTCGTCTTCCATGCCTTTCAATTATCTTCTAATTATTCCCTATTGAAAAGTAAAATCTTATCAATTTAATTTACTATAATATTACTTCATTTAATTTTATTGAGTATTTCACTGTCCAAAAAGACATAATTTATTTCTTTTATAATATTAGTTATTGTTAATTTTAAAGATTCTTGAAGCCAGAGAAACAAACATCAAAAAACTACCTATATTGTTGAAAATTTCTCCTGATCTCTCTTATGAAGAAAAGAAAGATATAGCTCAAGTCATTACGAGGAAGGGGGTAGGTAATTTTTCCACCTTTATATTTATATCTTAAAATAATTACATTATTGTTCTGCTGTGCACAATTATACAAATAAAAATGTGACGATCAGCAGCAAGCTTTGGGCCCAACTAGGCTGGTCCTAGTTAATTTATTAGCTGGTCCTAGCTAAGGATGTGTACTCAATGTAAATTATAGTTGAGAAAAAACACTTCCACTTACATGTAAAAACATTGATTTCCAAAAGGCATGAGGCGATTCACCCCTTTAAATAACAGGCCTATTGCAATCACAACCCACAATTGACATGAATGAACAAAAGAAATAGTTCTTCAATGTTGACATTTTTAAATGCATGTGTGCGTTATTTTTCTGTTCGATATTGTTTTTTTTTTTTTTTTTGAAAGCTACTATTCATTAATTTATCAAAAATGGTAACTAGTTTTTTTATTTAATGTCTAGAAAATTTACCTCATGACACCTAGATTAAAAATCTTATTTTTAGTACTGGTTTTCTGTCAATCAAGCTTTTTGTATCTTGATTTACAGTGAGTTTTTTGCTATCTAAAGCAAAGTTTTCTCACATTTTCTTGATTGATTCACTGTTTTAGAAGAAAATTGATGGATTGGTGGTATCAAACACTACTATATCAAGACCAGATTTTCTTCAAAGTGACAATAAGAAGGAATCTGGAGGACTAAGTGGGAAACCATTGAGAGACATCAGTACCTCAGCGATTAAAGAAATGTATCATCTAACCAAAGGTACATCATCTTTTTAAAATGTGAGCCAATATTTTAAATTTAAAATGACTTATATTTTCATGCGTAAGCTAAAAATTTGTGGGACTTTTTCTAAAGCGTAACTTGTCAAGCATTGCCTTATTTACAGATTTAATTATTTTGCTATTAAACCGAATAGAAGCACTTGTTTGTCTTCAAGGTCTTGCATTTGCTTTTTCAGTAATTCAGTTAAGACCTTATGAACAAATGTGTGATAGCTGTTTTTTTTTTAACTGCTTTTTATGCAAGCAGATTTTTAGGTGAAAGCATTTTCTGTTGGGATCAATTGGGCCGTGGTGGCCCGATCGGTAAGGCATCGGACTCGTGTCCGGAGGGACCCGGGTTCGATCCCAGCCGATCAAAGATCCACCGTCTTGATTAATGGTGGCTGGGAGGCGTTAAAAATATTGTGGTCACAAAGTCCTCCAAGTGAAACGATACCTCTGGGGGTGCTGGGCCTAGGGTTTGCTCGACCCTAGGTTCTGGCTCAAAATTAAGAACAGAGCGCTCTTCAGGGCCCTATCCCGGTTAAACCACGAAACTGTGGTAGGTGCGGGGGACCCTGGAGTGTGAAATGAAGTGAAATGAAATGTTGGGATCAATTGAAATCATTAAAGGAAAAAATCATTATTGAAATATCATTAAAAATAGAAATTTTAGTCATGGGTGAGTGATTCATTTATTATTATTATTAGTAGTATTATTATTATTATTTTCAATTTTTCAGGTGAAATACCAATTATTGGTGTTGGAGGAGTATTTTCTGGGGAAGATGCCTATGAGAAAATCAAAGCTGGTGCATCGCTCATTCAAATTTACACATCCATTACTTATGAAGGACCTCCGATTGTCGGTCGAATAAAGCGAGAACTTCAAGATCTGTTGAAGTAAATATATTCCATTCCCTGTTTTTTGTTACTTGTGGTAATAAAAGTAATTGTTCTGAAGTACGAAAAATTTGCTACTTCTTTACCTAATTCTATTTATCTTATATTGAAGAATTCATTCTTTGTTGTCACTGAAATCATGTTTGAACTTTTGTTTCAGTTTGATTAATTAATTTAAAAAAAGATAAGCTTAGTAAATTTTGAGTGATATTTTTGAGCAAAAAAGATTATTGTTACTATAGTTTTGGTATTATGTCTCTTAGGCAGGGATTCAAGTGAAACAGCACTGCGATCGCTTCGAATTGCAATCGCTACTGGAAGTGAATTACATTATCATCAACTTAACTTGGCACTGACGTCACTACGGGTGGAGCCAATAAGAGCTTACAAGCACTCAGCGATCTCCTCTTATTCGCCAAGTAGGCTGTGACGTTTTATCTAGCTCGTTTTTCATAGGCAAACGTCACGCTGACGTCACGATGATTTTATCAAGAAACGTTCTAATGTAATTCATTTCCAGTAGCGATTGTAATGTGCGATCGACTGTTTCACTTGAATCCCTGCCTTAAACATCGATTACACCCTGTAATGAGAGCTGGCGGCTCAAAGTAAAAATAATTTCCCTCTCTCCGCATTTTCCCCCTGACAGTTGTCATAGTTACGGCGCAATGGACTTTTTCCCCACTTAGCTTTTGCAACAATGGTTAAATGCAAAGATTTGAAACTGCTTTGTGTGTAATTTATTATTCTATTGAAAAATCAAAGTTTTCAAGCACAATATTTTCTTAGACATTTTTGCTGTATTAATGTATGACTAGATTTGTTAGAAAACGTTCAGAAATAGCTGAGACATGAGGTAAGGATATAAATAAAAGCGTAAGCCTAATTCGATAAGCATAAAGTAAATGAAATGCCTCAACAGCAGTGCATAGAAAAAAGAGTAGCTGTTTTCTATTGTACAGTTTCCATGGAGACAACGCAAAATTTCTAAACTTGATACGCCTATTTTAAAGTAACCGAGTATAAATACAAGTTACGAGAGATGTGAAATTTCGAATGCATTTTTATTCATTTATTTTCAATTTTATACCTCTGTCCTCATTTTCAGTTCTCACATTTTTTTTTTTTTTGATTGGAACTTGAATTTACGGCATGCAGTAAATTAAAGCTTGAAACCCCCCCCCCTCCGGTTCATTTTAAGCTCAGAAATAAAATTGCCCTAATCCTAGCTTTACTATCATTGCCTTGAGCATAACTTGATAATCTAGAACTTAATAATCTGCCACACGGGCACATTCACTGCAGTGCAGATACTTTTGCTGTAGCTATGCACATTGCATTGTAATTGTTTGAGTTTTCACACTTTCTATTTTGCTAATTAATATTATATATTTAATATGTTACAGTAGTGAAACCTCAAGTGATTAAAGGGTTTTAGAATTACAGGCATATAGAAATTAAGTCGACAAAAACTTTATTCTAAAATGCATTGAGCTATCAAACATATGCTAGGTTATATGGTTGGAATTTTGAATTTTTCTTTTTCGGATATATGGTCACTTGGATTATAAGATCACTTATGTTCAGTCTCTATTTGCAATGTTTACTAATATATATATATATGTATATATATATATATATATATATATATATATATATATATATATATATATATATATATCTTTATGGATAGATGGATGTATTTAAAAAAGTATCTTTCGCATTGCTTTTTATTTAACAAAATGAGCTTTTGCAATTTCTCTTGCTAAGATAGTTGATGAAACATAATATCAGTACCTCAGAACCAGACTAACGTAAGTCCATTTTCGTCATTTTTGAGTAGAAGGGAAAAACGATTGTCGGATACATGCAAAGGATGGGACTCGCGCTCTTTTCACGCTGCAAAATAATTGTGAAGGAATTCGTTTTATAGAATACTGTTTTAAGGAGTCGATGTGGAATAAGATTCTACATACAATGAAGCAAAACAGTGAAAATGGCCATTTTTGGACTTACGTCGTTCTGGTTCTGAGGTACAGATATAAGATTCAAAATATCCTATTTTTTCTCTTTCAGAGCTGATGGCTATTCTCACATTAAAGATGCAGTTGGAGCTTTGCATCGCAGATGATATTTGAATTTTAGATCTGAAATTAGTATTTAATTAGACACATTTTAAATAATTTACTTGGCAAAGGAGACTCTGCCTTAGGTTAAAAAAACTTTGTTAAAGCAGTTTCATGCTGAAAATCCAAGGCGTGATTGAGCAGTGAGCAATCTACAGTGGAAAAAATAAGTGGTAGCATTTTAGCAATCCACACCCTTATGTATTTTATCTGTATTATTTATGGTTTTTTCTTCAATTCAAACTCATTATTGAAACTCTTTTATAATTATTTAATTCTGTGTATGAAAATGGTTTTTTAAATGTATGTTTTTAATGCTTTGCAAATCAAACAATGACCTTTTTTCTGTGTTTAAAGCATTATTTTATGTAAAAATGGATAAAAATGTGATACAACACCAATCAAATAAAATAAATAATAATTAAAAAATGTTTTAAATTTAAATGAAGATTTTTTTTTTAAAGAGAAATGGAACAAAATATCTTGTTAATCTTAATAAATCTGGTGAACATTATAGTTTCTTGTTTGCTTAGCAAGTTTACTGCCAAACCTTTGGGTTTAGCATAAAGCTGTATGATCTTGGTGTCCCACTTGTCTTTGCCTTCTGTACATATGTATTATTGTTAAGGGAAAAATAAATATTATTCTATTTTTAGATCCAGGCCTTTGCTCATGATAAAGAGCGAAGGATTCTGTATTTTTTTTTAAATTATTGGTGTCATGTTGTCACAGGAGTAGAACTTGTGACCAAATGTGTCTATTCACTTTGGTCTGACGACAAAAGTGTTAGCTCCCCCCCCCCCCCCCTCTTTTTTTGGATGGAAACCTGAAAGGAAATAAAAGTTGGATCTCCAACAAAACAAAGTCAAGCAAAATTAACAAAAATATTTTAAAAAAAAATTGCACTTAGAAACTTACCTGATAAAGTAAATGAACCAAGAATGAAGTGCTACTCATAAATGCCAAGGAAAAGTTGTTAAAAAATTAAATGAACCAAAAACCAAGTTAAAATGAAAAGCAAAAATTTTCATATGACCAACAAATAGAAAAGAAGTATAAATAAAATCTATGCCTCAAAGGGAAGGATAATTTTGAATTGATTTTCTGACTGTTACTGTCTCTTGTTGAATATACTTTCAGCCATAAGCTCTTAGTACCTGGGGACCGAGCCCACTCGGTTAAAAAAAAAGCGGTTTGTAAACTCGTGTTTTTTTCTAAAATGCGAAGTACTTATTTAGATAAACTTGAAAAGCATTTTTAAGCCTTTGGTTGAAATTACGCATTTAAAACAGCCGTAATTTGTTTTAAAAAACACAACCTTATTTAACATTTTGAAGCAAAAATGGGACACCGGTGTCCCACTGAACGAAACACCGATTTCCCATGAATATTTTACCTTCTACGCAGAAAGGGACACCACTGTTCTGTGCTGTATTACATAACCAGAAAATTATTAAAATGCTAAATATAATATTTTACTCTTATTTTACCGTAAATTAATGCAGAGTAATGAACAAAGTATGAAAAATACGTTGATAAAAATTCTGCGTCAAAGGGTTAATCCATGCTCACCGTAAAATCACACCCAATTTCATTTCATTTGGCGCCGAAGGCGCGGGAGGGGTTGATGAGAATATATGCAGAGTCCCTGTTCTCCAGTACGCATTTAGTCCAGTTGGTTTTGACTTTCACTTCACTTGACACTCCAAGGTTCCCCCCGTACATACCACAACTCGTGGTTTAACCGGGATGGGGCCTTGAAGAGCGCTCTGTTCATTTTTGAACAGACCCAAGGGCCGAGCAGACCCTTGGCCCAGCATCCCCCTGAGGTATCGTTTCACTTGAAGGATTTTATGACCACGAACATTTTTAACGTCTCCCAGCCACCATTTATGAAGACTGTGGATCTTTGATCAGCTGGGCTTCCTGTATATGATCGGCCCTGGACCCTCCGGTTACGAGTCCGACGACTTACCGATCGGACTACAAAATCCAAAACTTTATCTAAATACAAAATTTTATCAAAATCGTTTGAGCCGTTTTCGAGATCCGAAATATATATATACAAGAATTGCTCGTCTAAAGATATTAGATGTAATTTTGTTTCGAAACTTAATATTTTAAGAATGAGTTTCATATTTATTGATTTTTTACCTGAAATATCTTACTAAACACTCTTGAGGAGGAAAAAAAGTATTTTAAAACTAACTATAACACTTTTATACTCAATTTTGAAATCGCACTTGAAAAGTAAAGTAATCTGATTTTTATATACTGTAAGTTACCA